>CM031870.1:4527405-4548339 GCA_018697195.1 Certhia americana | reverse complement strand
GATGAAAGGCAACTTAGATCCCATCTGGGGAATTAGCATTGTGATTACACACATTTCCCTTCATCAACCTAAAATTTTCAGGCCTCAAGCTAAGCACTGGATACTCATGCAGTTTTAAAGGCAAGAAGAGCTGATCGGATCATAGATGGAGCTTATCTGCTATGACTTCACTTGTTTAAAGCTGTTCAGGAAGACAGCAGAGCAGCCTCCTTGAACCACGTATTTTGGCCATTATCTCCTTACCAAGACATTTTACGCACTTTTCTCTCTGGCTTCTCTTTTCTCCCTGAAACTACAAAATATCTCCCTGGGAATCTAGACTTTCTTTCCTACGGACATTAATTGATGAAGATTAGACTGCACAGCCTCTGTGAGCACTATCTTCAGACAGGACTGGAAAAAAGAGGTATGGTGCTTAGAATAAAGGTCTCCAATGACATTTGGAAACAAGATCACTCTTCACCGTGATTTGTTTTGGCATGCAGACCCATACATTTCCAAACCGGAGCAGACAACCGAACAGTAGCTTGTATTTTCAGAATTTTCATTAATTCGGAGATTCCTAGTCAAGCGGCATGACCTTAAGCAAATCCGCGTTATTTCATACCACTGTAATCTCTACCTACAACCATCATCTCACTTCCTACATCAAATATTTGTTCCATAGTATACAGTTCTGTTCCAATGAGGAACAGTAACATTACTGAGAAAGGGTTAACTTTTTATTGATGCAACAGAATTAAGATACAAAATAAGTTAATTGCATAAGAAATTTGACAGAGAGAGAGAAAAAATATTACTTATTTTAAAGGTTTGATCCAGAATGTGAAAGATCCTCTATTATCTGCACCTGAAAACATAAGCCTGCCCTGTAAGGGTTACACACACTGGAACTGTTAGTCCATGGAGCCTACACATCCAGTGAAGGGCTCGTGACATTAATTTAAATCAGGTGCGTGTCTGTGCTTTCTTCATTCTGATGACCACCATTTTTTCCAGAACATGGCCAATACTTCTCACTGAACGGTGGGACCCAACCTGCAGCTATTATTTGCGGTCCTCGTGCTTGTGTCTAATTATGCCACTTTACACTCAATATAGAGAAGCAGGGATTTATTTTATCTGTGCTGTCAAGGCCCCTCTACACTGCCACTCCCAACACCATTTACAGTTCAGCTACCACTCCTAGTGCAGTTAGATGTGTGACATGGCACTGTGTGGACAGCCACCCTAGCTTAGTTTATCTTCCTCCCTCGGTGCAGCTCATCCTTTTGCTGCCGATTCCTCATTAGATGGCACTCCCCTTTGCGCCCGGAGACTTAAGGTGGGATGAGATGCTCTCATCATAGCGTGCATATCCTAACAAACAAACCCACCAGCTCAACATCCATACTCGTACTTTCCACCATTTTGAACATCTTATCTGTCCACAAATCCGGTCACAGTCCCTACTAGCATAGAACATCAGGTATTGTCTGCCTTCAGAGACAGATTTTTTATTCAGTGTTCCACTTGGCTTGTCAGGGTCTTGATTATTCTTGGTTACTCCCGGGTGCCTGGAAAAATCTTGAGATTCTATTATGTGGCCCAGACCCCAAGGGTGCTTGAGTTGGCCAGTGCCATTCTCCTTATGAGCAACTGACAGAGGTAAACTTTAAAATTCAGGTAAAGCATTTGACAGTCCTTTTTTCTCTTGGCTCAAAAATTAAAGCGACGTTTCAGAACTTTAGCCTGAGATTACAAGATGAATCAAGCTATTTTATGGACACTACGACCAGTAGTTTTCCATAATTCTCTGTCTGTCCAAGCTCCCCACCAACCCTTGATAACCTGAGTCTCCTCTTGAGCTGAGCAACCACAAGTACAGGCTCAGCCCTGCCTTGGAGATGGGCTGGCTGCTCCCTTTTCAGTCGTTATCCAAGGATTGCTATGTTTTATGCAGTATCTGCCACACACTGTTCACAAACCCACCTTCAACCATCCTCTTTCCCCTCTGTGCACCTGTCTTGACACAATTTGTTTGGGAGATCTTGATAAGATAGAAAAGCAGGAGTTGGCAATGTTTTTGCATTTCCTTTGGGCCACGACCAAGCTAAAGCAAATATTTCAAGCGGCCATTAGCAGCAAGATTAAACATAGAAAGTTTCTAAACACATTCGGCGTCAGAAGGCCCAACTTCACGCAGCTGCTAATGAAGCATCGTAGACTTCGACAGCAGGTTCCTTACCTTCTTGCTTTTGCTGTACTGTATTGTATTTGCCTTCCTAATCTATGTGGTCTCCAACCACAATATCTGGGATTTCTCCCTTCGCACTGGGATAGGTTGTTACAGGGGGACCTACGGACCTGCACTTCTAAGAACACACAACAAGATCAGCCACAGATTAAAGAATTGTTCAGCATTGAAAGTAACCTAAATATCTCCAGTCAACACTTATTTTTGTGCCTTCCCTTCTCTTATTACCCTGAGATAATAAAGCATATTTCTAATGTTTCTGTTCCCATTTGCGAATGCGTTTAAAGACACACTTCAAACAGGAACTGCAATCACCATCCAAAAACCACACGAGACATCTTTGCCAAACCAATTTGTAGCAAGGTATTTGTAATTGACTTTAAATATCCTTTTTGCTTTCTGGATTACAGCCTTTAATACGTCAAGCCAAGCCAAATATTTCAGGCCAGAAATCACAGTTTTGGGCCCACTTGTTCTCTTTATGTCTCTGTAGTTCATGTTTTTGTTCTTCAATCAGTACAGACTGGGACCAACAAAATTTGAGACCACAAACATTACTTGAAATATAAAGCACTCCTCTCTGGGAAATGCCTGTAATAAAAAAAAAAATCTAGAATCTATCAGTTCTGACCTCTGAAATGCCATGTTTCGATTTATCTGAATCCCGATGATCATTACTTGCATCTGAGGTTCCACCATCCACTTTTTGAAACCCACAGTGGAGTTCAGAGCAACCCCTTAAAAATTGACGTAGCGACTTCTGCAGGGTGAATTAATGACTCATGTCATACAGAACTCCTTCCGTGTAGCAAGCTGGCACTTGTTGTCCATCATAAACGTATGGTATTCTTTACAGAAGACTCCCCACCTGCGTCGCATTCCGAGGAAGGAATCTGGGGAAGACAAACATAAAACATTTTTATGGAACAAAGCTAACACCTCAGGGTACTCCAAAAGACTGCAAATCATGCTAAGCTGTTTTGGTCAGTCACAATCCATTCATCTCTATAGAGATTCGATCATTCTTTACAAATATTAAAACTAAAAGAAGCAAGAGTGCAATTTTTCTCTTTTTATCTGCAGTGTAAGATAACACAAACCTAGCACCTCAGGACTCCTCGAATGCACAACCTTTAGAGAGCAACTAGTCAATACTAAGAGCTGAGTACAAACGCAAGCCCGTTTTCAAATTATTGAAAAGCCATCCCTTAAGCAGTTCAACGCTGCAGGAACAACAGCTATGACTCCTTCTCTAGCCTTACTGAGGGGAGACTACAGCGCATCACTGTCTGCCACGATCCCCAGCTGGGAGCGGTTCCCCAGCACACGCTTTACCCGAGGCGGCGGGGCGGTGCCGTGACGATCCCCCCCGGGCAGGCGCTGCTACGGGGTTTCGGTCTGACCCACACTTACCCAGCTTTTTGCAGGTGCGCTCGGAGCAGTGCTCGCCCCCACGGGGAAGCTCCTGGGCACCGGCTCTGGGACAGCGACAGAGCCCCAATAGTAAAGAGCCCCAAAGGACGGACCCCAAAGGAGATGGGGGGCGAACCCCAAAGGGACGAGTCCCTAATGATACAGAGCCTAAGAGACATAGCCCAAAGTGGAGACCGAGCCCCAAAGGAACAGAGCCCCAAATGAGACAGAGCCCCAAAGGAGACAGAGCCCCCGGAGACAGAGCCCCAAAGGGACAGAGCCGCCAAAGGGGACAGGAGCCGTCCATCAGTAGACATAGCCCCCAAGGTACAGAGCCCCTAAGGAACCGAGCCCCAAAGGAGACAGAGCCCCAAAGGAGACAGAGCCCCAGAGACACGGAGCCCCAGAGACACGGAGCCCCAGAGACACGGAGCCCCAGAGACACAGAGCCCCAAAGCCCGGGTCGGGCGCGGCCGCCGCGGCTTTATCGGCGCCGGCGCTGACTCAGCGCAGCCACGTGCTGAGTCACGCTCCCGCCGCGCGTCCGCACCGTGACGTCACTGCTGCCAGAGCCAATGGCGCGCCCCCGCCGCCCCACGCCTGCCGGCGCGTGCGCGGTCAGCTGCCAATGGGAGGCCGGGGGGCGGCTGAGTCACGGCTGGGGGCGTGGCCAGGGAATGAGGGTGGGATTGGGAATGAGGGTGAGGGTGGAGATGGAGACAGGAATGATGGTGGAGATAGGAATGATGGTGGAGATAGGCACTGGGGTGAGAACAGACTCGGGGCAATAGGGCAAGGAGCTGAGTTCAGGGTGGCGGTGGCAGGGTTGGTAATGAAGACAAAGTCTCTCCAGCATCCCCAGGGAGTCACATCCTCACCACAGGAGCATTCCTGCCGCTGTGCACTCCCTGTGGTGCAGGGCTGCTGCGGCCATGGGACACGTGTGGGAGGATGACACAATAAAGCAAATTTATCGGGCCGTTCATCATGGCTTCAGCGGCTGCACCATCCCCCGCGGGGGATTGTGATGCTTAAATTGTGTTACTTCCAAACTTCCAAGTAAACCCCGAGAGCTTGGGGAGAGAGGGTGTTACCACAGCAGGCTGATGCTCAGGGCCCTGCTGCAGGACTCCAGGGACAGACTGGTCAGGGTGGGCAAGCTGCAGTGGGCTGCAACTGGTTTGGATGGACTGTGCTAACTGGTTTGGATGGACAGGCCTCAGCTGCAGCTGTGGGTTTGCACAAGTCGAGCAGAGACTTTCCCAGTTGGTCTCTGTCTTGAAATGCTTGTCTCACTTTGACAAGGCACCTTGAGATCAGTGTATTTTAGAAATGTTGATCTTTGGAGGTGTGTGACGCTGCTGGCTTCATACAGAGCACAGGAGGACTGTTGATTTCATGACATTTGCTACAGGATTGAGAAATGGCAAAGTGTTGTTCTGCCCCTGCTCTCCCCAGAAAGCACCTGACTCTGCTTTTGTGTATGACTCAGGTGCAGAGTGAAGCCACAAGGTCAAAGGGGAGCTTTGGTATTGCACGTATTGCATGTGCTGGCTTCCTGCACAGGCCACTTTGTGCTGCTGAACTCCAGGAATGGCATGTGCCACTCCTCCCTCCACCTTCCACATCACCTGCCAATGTGGCATTCCTTTGACTCCTGCTGTGGGTGCCAGCTTACAGCCAACCCACTTGGAGCACTTCCCAACAGCACAGTCCTGCTGGATTAAATGGTACCATCTCATCAGCCAGACACTCTGCCCACTCTTCAATTAATTTTCTTTCCCAAACCCATAAAATTACCAAGTCTCCTCACGTAAACCCTTACTCCACAGAACAGCTGTGCTGACAGAACATTGGATTCTGCCACAGGTCTTTGGTTTGTGAAGGGCAAACTCTGATTTCACCTCCTCCGCTGTGCCGTTTGCTGCATGGGGTCTTCTGGGACAGCTGAGCCACATCCATGCTGGAAACACCCAAAATACCCCCTGGGACACCCTGGGCAAGGGACAGCCAGAGTGTGGCACTCCCCCCTATTTCTTTTGTTCTTCTGACTTGGTTCTGGCAGTTTGGGACAAGTGAATTTTGAAATGGAAGAGGAAACAGCAAAAAGTATCCAAATACAAATAGTAAGAGAAAGTCAGGTTATCCAAGGTACTTCAAGAGCTTAGCTCTATTATGCATCAGCTTCCTTGTACGATTTATACAACTCAAAAACTTGGAAGGTGCAAAAAGAACCACATGTCCTGCTGAGCTTAAAGGCAGATTTTTTTTCCCCTACAAAGCACCTACCCAGTGCTTAAGAGGAGTGGGACTCCCATAATCTCCCCAGGAAGGTTTGCCAAAAAACAGTGGGGTGAGCTAAGCAGAGAGGAAGAGGCTGGAATTTTCCCTGGCTGGCTGAGAGTGCCATGCAGACTGGAGAGCTGCTGCCAAAGGGATCATGTTTTATGGTGGAGAAGGGAGGAGTTTGCTTATGGATAACAACAGAAATGGCTCTGCGCAGATTAGATGCTCTTAAGGAAGACTGTAAATCCCAAGTCTGGAAACCCACATAGTACAGGCAGCCGTCTTAATAGAAATGAGGATTAGAAATTAGCTGAGGTCTTTAGTGATATTTTTAGAAGGTTGCTCCTGACAGGTTAGGCTGCTGAGAACCAGAGGAAAGTACCGAACCCTGTATTACTTGGGAAAGGATCACACGGTGCAGTGTGTGATTAGAGGCTGGCTAGCTTAGCGACAAAGGGGATGGGTGGGTTAGGGCTGATTCGGGAGGAATTAGCAAGGGAAATTGCTTGAGAAGCAGAATTTGATTAAGGGCAGCCAGCATGGATTTGTGAAAGGAAAGCTATGTGTAACTAACTTGCTGGAACCTGGGGGAGGCACCATTCCCTGGCAGCCTGTGGAGTCTTAGTTTTACATAACTGACCTGCAAAGGGAAGACCTGGTCCCTTTGCCACCTGAATGGCGACATTGGGTGGGGTGGATGGATGGTGGTCACCTCCCTCCCTTGCATCTGCATGGACTCTCTGCCTCCTCCTTCCCCCATCCATCCCTTCTACTTCTTTTTGAGTTTGTATGGGAAGAGGCCTATTGCTTTTCCTCATGTCCCTTTGCTCCTCTCTTCATCTTTCCCTTCCTCCCCCTCCAGTCCAGCCTCTTATCAGGCTATTAAACATCACTATCCACCCCACCACACCAGCATGGTCTGCCTTAGGAAGCTCATGGGATCCTAAAGAGGGGATACAACTCTTCAGAAGAGGACATTCATTCATGGGACAGCAGGGGAACAACTGTCCAACATCACTGCCAGCTACAGGCAGGACATGGATGGGGAGCCAGGGATTTGTTTCCATCCTGTCTCTCAAGGGAGGGTCTATCCCCTTTCCACCATCCTGGGTTATGACAGCATAGCACAGAGTTGTCCGTGGCCAAGACAGCCAGGTCCATCCACCTCCTCTCTGCCTTGTGTGCCCCAAACTCCTCCCAACACCATCCAGAAGACACAGATGAGTCCCAAGGCCACCTCATTACCTGCAGTCCTCCTGCACCAGCATCCTGCTTGTTGCTCCAGCTGCAGAGCCACTGCTGCAACATTAACATTCACATGACTCCAGCTCTCATCTGCCTTTTTCAGGTCTCTAAACTCCAATCCCAATGTCCTGCTTTTCAGCTCATAATTTTGTACCAGGCTCTTAAAACTGGATTTTATTTTTATTGCAATGACCCTGTGGTGCTGCCAGATCCCTCTGTGGAGGAGACATGACATCTCCATTACACAGCTCAGATAAGTGTCTTAAAGAGACCACACACAAAGGAACCTAATGGTACCTATTTTTATGAGGTTTATTACAGGAGGGGAAGGAAAGCAGTCCGATCTCCCCACAGGATACTCCGTTAGCAGCAGCAGACAGAGAGGAGAGATCTGTGGAGGCGGATCAGTTTTCCAAGAATATTAGCTACTGCTGCTCTAAAATTAGAGTCTAGGGAGAGCAGACAGGTTGACATAATTGAAAGGGCTGTCTTATGGGATGACATAGTTAAACGAGTCCATGATCAGCTTTAGAGTGACAGCTCAGCGACTTCTTCTAATCCTCAAAGGAGCACTGAGTTGCGAGGCTGTGATTTAACTAGTCCTGGATCCTATCTTGTGATGATGTCAATATTATTAGAACCCGCTTCTAAGGAGATGCCTCCAAAATCACTGTACATGAACCGACCAGCGTTACAGGCACGATTCTCCTGCAGCTTCACCCTGCAAAGCCCGTGGTTGATAAAAACACTCCCCTGCTGCCCTTCTTACATACCTGACTCTGTCCCCGTGGGCTGGGCTACAGGGGCAGGCCCAGAAACAGGATTAGGAACCTCATTTCAGGATGGAGCTGAAAAATGTCCTTCAGCTGCCTATTTTATTCAACATAATTTAATAGCAAACACAAACTAACAAAGTTAGAGGTGAAATATAATAGCAGGAACCCCATAAAAAGTAACCTAATCTGTAAGATAAATAGACAACACTTTAGCCTGGGGAGATAGCAAATAAAAAAGAAATATGAGCAGAGCCATTCTCAATTCATAACTAACTTTAAAGAGAAATAATGAAGATGAGTTCTCCAACTTTTAATACCCTAAGATTCTTCTCCACAAAAAAAAAAAAAAAAGCATTTTTTAATGTTCCCCTCACACGTTGTATGTCCCCAGCCAAATGTCCTAGATCATTCCCACACAAGAAGGCATCCATCAGAAGGGCAAAGGATGTGGAGAAGCCCTACTACAATACTTGATGGAGCAGGAGACACCAGGGATGGAGCTTTTCATCCTGGTGGAGCCTCTTGGTTGCCATCGTGGCCACCTCCCACTTCTTTGTTTCAGGTGCAGAACTCAGAGCACCCACTGCCTTCATGGTGGCATTAGTCTCACATTTATTATTTTAAGGGGTTTTAGCCTTTTTTTTTTTTTTTTTTTTTTTGTCAGTGCCTACTTTATCTTCAAAGCCTGGATTTTCCAAGCAGCCTGGTGCATTTAGGCACCTAAATCCCATTGAGTTTCAAGTGTGTATCAGCCCTTAGGCTCCTTGGAAAATCCAAGCTAAGTGCCTAAGGGCTCATCGGCAGCCCCCACTCTGCTGCTGGATTTACAGATACCATTGTACCAGGAGGAGGTCAATTCTTCAGTAGAAGGGTCTCTTATTTAAAAACCTCTTCCTAAATTACAAACTAAACTAGGAAGGACCATCTATGATGGCTAATTTTTGGTGTTATATGCCTGTAAAGAATGTTATATCATCTCCTTGGGTTATACCAAAAAAACCCTTGGCTTTGTTGGCTGAACTTCAGAGTTCCAACTCTAGACCCTGTGGGGAAAATTTTGTATTTGGTGGTTTAGAGGTAAACCCCACCATATCTACCACTGACTCTGATACTCACTAGGTCTCCAATCCCCTTTTGGAGCACTCAGGAAGGATCTGTACAGGAGGAATGAAAAATCAGTAGAATTAATTCATTTGCTTTGCTGTTTGGGAATGCCCCAACAGAAAAGGAAAGGGCACAGAGAGCAGTCAAGCTGGCAGTGGGATGAATACAGAGGGTACCTCTGAAAAGGCTATCTCAAAGGGTGGGAATAATTGCAACCGCCTTTCTAAAAGTAGAGGGAAAATAAATCCTTTATCAGGTGATTTCTGGTCACTGATCAAATTCTAATGCCTTACCCAGCAGAAAGATTCGGGATCTCCATGGCAGATTTCCTGCAATAACAACTGTGTTTTTGTTGAATCCATATTGCAAACAGCATGACAGAACCCAGTACACCACTACTGAGCTACGAAATGTCCTAGGCACTGCCATGATGGCTTCAATTAGCAAGAGAAGTTAGACCCCAAATACTCCTTATTCATTACATTGCTGGTTCTGAATTAAAATGTTTCACTAAAAACCAAGACTCTATTCCTTAAGTATTTCAGCTGCTGATGATTTAGTAACACTGCCAAACCTCATCAATGTCTTTAATAGTCTTATTTTTATCTAGATAATGAAGCCATCTTTCTTCCTGTTTTGTAGCACTAAGAACAAAACCTGAACTCTCATATAGTGGGGTTTGGTTTATGCTGTCAGCGCAGGAGGGGAACCAAACCCATTTTTGGTACAGATCAGGTCTCAGAGGTACCATTTTTGGTACAGCAGGTCAGCAGAGGATGGGCAGGGGGTTCCTGGCAGAGCTTGGGAGCCAAAAGGAGATGGACAGATCCAGGGGAGAATAGCAGGACAGGCGAGAGGGACCCCCTAGGTCATGGCTCCCACAGTGGGCAGGCAGCCCTCAAGAAATCATCTCTAAAAGCAATGACTGATTTGGGTCATACCCACTCTGCAGATAATACTGGGACTAGGGGACAGGACAAGAATTTTGGCTGTTCTGTTTGTTTTCTCCCACCCATTCATCCCAGCCAGCCATTTACTGGTGGCCTTTGCCAGCCCACGGTGCAGCCACCACCTTGGAGGCACCAGCAGCCCTGGGAGGCGGTGGAGCACCCGCAAGGTGATGCTCCCATTGGGAAGATGTCCATCCCACGAGGACAGGGACGTGTGACACTGGGAGCCGCGTGCCACGAGGTGGCACCATGTCCCTGCTAACCCGCACGGCGGGGTCACCTCTGCGGCCACGCAGCTGCTGCAGGACCCTGCTCACCTGGCAGGCCGCTGAAATCATCCCACTGAGATTTTGGGGGTTTTTAAATAACTGGGCAGCCCTCCATTCTGTAAGCTGAGGAAGGAGGTGGTACCCTGTCCCATGGAACCGAGGTGAGACCACTCACCTGTGAGAGCCTCCTGCATCTCCTGAGGAAATTTGGTCACCTGACAGTGCAGACACAAGGTTTGCAGAGTTGTGGTGCCACCTCCCACTGGCTTCAGCTCTCCTCAGGTGGGTCCTGGGCTCCTGTCCTTGCCAGCACAGTGGTTTGTTGGCACTGGGAGAGATGTCAGTGTCACAATGATGGTTGTGCCTGGATTGTGTGTCCCCCAGGGACCTGCAGGCAGGAGAGGTCATTTCTCACACAGAGCTTGGTCATCAAATCATAGAATCCTTTGGGTTGGCAAAGACCTTTAAGCTCATCAGGTCCAGCCATTAACCCAGCACTAAGCCATGCCCATAAGTCAGTGAAAAAGGGAAAGCTGTGCTAGGGAAATCTTTGCCTTGAAATATCAAATATTTAGTACTATTACAACAGGCTAGGAGGGATTCAGGTGAGCCTATATCCCTGAGGAACTTTAAACTCTATTCCTTGGTGTATTCAGATCACCTCCATTTTAGAAGGACCAGTGCAGCCCCAAACCCAAGGAATTTGCCCAACACCTGGCTAGTGCCTTGATTAGGCTCCTGAGCTCCTAAATGCTGAGTTTCCTCAGTCTAACCCAGTTCTTGTGGTCTTTCAGCAAAGCCTTGCAGCTTAATGCCCTGTTATTCTCAGGGGGGTTCACCCCCAGGACCAGTGTGTCCCCACCATGCTGCCCTGAGCTCTACTGACACAAACCTAATGCTGGCATCTGTGGGGCTGACTGCTCAGGTGCTCCATGGAAAACAAGGTGAGTGCTGCACCCAGGTCTGCTTTAGCGAAGGAAACACAATTGCAAGCCATAGGGATGTATTAAAGGAAAATCCCCCAATGAATGGGGGGTTTTGCACTTGTGGAGGAAGCTCCAACAGCTCCTTCTGCTCTTGCTTCAGAGCATGGAGCAACCAGCCAAAAAACCCTGTGCTTCTTTCAGGAGAGGAAGCAGAGAGAGCAGCTCAAAGGGAGCTCTCCTGCCTGGGTTTGCTGTCCCTGGCAGTGTGCTCAGAGCAGTAATAGAGCACCTGGAAATACCTACATTATTCCTGACACAATGCTTTGCAGCTGAACAATACATTTGCCAATTCAATTTATTCAAACAAGTTCCTTGGGAAGACAGCAAAGCAAATCCAGGTGGCAATTACTGAATTCAGACTCTGCCCTGAACTCAGGGAAACAAAGGGGCAAGGTATGAGAAAAATAGCAAATTCTTCTGGAAATCCCACAACAGCAGAATCCTAAGAGCTTTTAATCACATGCTTGCTGGTATTCAGCTGAAAAATCCCTGTGTCATTGGGCAAGGAGACAGAGCAGCATTGCAATTGCTCTGCTGTAGCACTTAGCACTTTGGAATAGCTTTACTATGAAATTTAAACGCTGGTTTGTTTTCTTTTGAAAGCAGTACTTGGGCTCCACAGCCCAGTTGCAGTGACATGTAGTTGAAGACTAAGTGCATTCAGGAGCTCCCAAGACTGACAGTGCTGCCACTCCTGCTGTGTTGTACCCTGTCAGGCAGGGTGGAGGCTGCCTATGAGCTTAGATGAACCATCAAACCAGTTCAGGGCTTGGTTAAATAACTTTGTGCTAAGCCTTATCAAGTCCCAGTTCCCCTTTCCCAGAACATCAGCAGGGACATGAGCCACAGCCCAAGGCTGGTCCCTGTGTCCAGGATACAGCTCCAAGAACAGCCTCCTGGATGGCTGGAGGGAGAGAAAAACCTGCCAGGAACATCCACTTTGGGTGTGCAAGAAGGAAACTTCTGCTGCAGATGCAGAGCTATGGAAAATTTCCTCTTACCAGACCCTACAAACCACAAATCCTCAGCTTCCCATGCCCCATTCACAATCAGGGGCTGAGCCCCCCAGATCATGCTTTGTCTCCCCATCCCACTCCATTCCTCACAGCCAGCTCCAGTGCAGCTGTAGCCGCTCTCCCAGAAAAGCATTTACACCAGGGATGAATTTGGCCCCAGATGTAGAATTAGGTTAAGCCAAAAGGTGGCAGCATCTTATTCAGTATCGATTTTGCATGTATATTTCTTCTATTAGCCATTTTTCTTTCTAATCATAGAACGTAAGTTTGTAAATTACAGAGGTGGGGAGTAAATGTATTGCAACCTCTGGCAAATTGATATTTTTGCAGCAGCAGTAAACTTTTTCTGATGACAGATAATTGAAGGGAGCAAGCATCAGATAAAATTCATAAAGATTTGGACCTACTGGAACAAGACAAATTATATTTAATGTTCAGAGTTATAAAGTAATTATCCTGGGCTCCAATATAATAAATAAAGACACAGTAAATGGAGTTTGGCTGACCAGGTGCCTTGAAGGTAGCACTGTGCAGAGCCCTGTGGCAGTGGGGGGATGGAGAGGTGACAGCTCTCCATCAGACAGACAGAGGGAGTGCCTCAGGTTGATTTCTACCCCAGAAATGCCCTTTCTCAGGGGAAGAAGGAAGGAGCTGCCTCCCATGGCTGCAGCAGTGCCCTGCACCCCCCAACCCCAGATGCTGGCTGCACAGGGAGGCATCATCACCCACAGCCCTTCTGCATTTCCAAAGGCAAAGGAGCCTTTGGGTACCCAGCTTCATCCATACCTCTCAGGAGAAGCCTGGTGCAGGTCCTCCAGCAAACTCACAGCCTCTTGTTCTCCCACTCCAGCCAGCACCCACTGGTCTCTTCCCTCACCATCCAAGAGAGCAGCTGGCAGCTAAAAAAGAGGAGGGTGACTTTCTCCGTGAGGTGGTGGTTGCCCTTTACCCAGGGGAAACTGAGCCTGCGGTGCTGGACATCCCAACCAGAGTTTGATGTCCTTCCCATGCAACAGCAGCACACCTCAGAGGACATCACCGAGAGACTGCAACACCCAAAACCAGAAGATATTGGCCCTTACCCAGCTGCAACTCCATTTCCACCAGTTGGGAGAGACCAGGAGATCCTTCTCGTATAGGGAGGAGCCACCTTGTCTTCCCTTTTATAGGGAGGGAAGCCCCAATCTGCCCTGTGATGGACCCTTCACCTGGCAGGGTATCTTCATTGCATGTAGCACCTTCACTGTGCCAGGCACATCCAGACCTCACATACCAGAAACAAATAAAAGCTGGCAGAGCCATATCCTACCTTTTTTTTTTTTTTTTATTTTTTTTCCAAAGCAGGTTGTCAGTGCGAGTTCTCCAGGCAAAATAAGGGCATCACTAAAATGATTTTAATGCAGGCAGCATCAGTGGCTGCTTGGCAGCACATGCCAAGTGCCCTGATGGTCAGGAAGAAAATATGCTCAAGCACACACCGAGCTGGGAGGTCCCAACCCAGCCCTTCTTCAGGGCTCCTCAAACACCATCTCTGAGCAGCTGCTGGGAAACCATAAGCCAACAACAGGCCTTGTTTCTGCTCCACCACCAGTTCTCAACTGCTAATGCGCCCCTGCCCCTTTGAAGAAGTTGCTTAGAAATTCAGTAGCAATTATGCAAGCTGTAGTATTAAAAATGCACGTGGATCTGAAAGCAAATATGAAGCTGCTGCTGCTGTAACGCTAGCTTTAAGCTGTCTACAGTCCCTAGAAATTCTCAGTGGGATGTTTGAGAAGGATGTATATGTGTTGACAACATTAAATGATCCATGGCTCAAGGACAGAATTGAAACCATACATCTACTTCATACAGGCACTGATCACTGGGAGAGTGTTTTTCTTAAACTAACCACGGAAGGCCAGGAACCTCATCCTCCCCAGAAAGGCAGGGGTGGCTCAGGGAACAGAAGGTGCACACACGCTCCTACCACATCCCGGTGTGTAACATAGCTCCAGTGAAAAGGGAGAGACACATGGACGCCATCAGCAGGAGAAATGTTATTGTGGCTGCACCATCTTTGAGGGAAATTGAGCATGTCACTTCAGTGCATCACCCTCTTCTCATCACCTCCCAAGGAGGCAGCGCCGCTCACACACAGCCGCGCAACATCTGGTGAGAGGGCGAGGAGGGGCAGGATGCTGCGAGATTCACTGGGGTGAGGATCTGCCTGTTCTGCAGTATGAGCCCCAGAGCACAGCCTGGGATGTCCCTCTGCCACCCTGGCACTGCAGCAGGAGGAGAGCCCCCAGCAGCGAGTGCTGAAAGCTCTCGGAAGCTGTAGCCTTTTCTAGGCATGGAATTCTCAAGGACAAGGAAAAACTGGCAGACAACAGGGAGGATTAGGTGGTTCCCCAAGGAACACAAGAAACACTGCAAGATCGTGTTGTTGCCCATTTCAGTGGGGTGATTAGGCAGTGCTTGATGCTGGGAAGATGATTTCTATTAGGCAATTTTGTGAGCCTTAGCCCAACTATTAACAGTAGGTGATGGCAAGTCATGTTTGCCTGGATGCAACAAAACTAGATTCCTCCAGACTGCAGGGCCCCAAATCCAGGCCTGCCATGGCCAGCACCCTGCCTCAGTAAAGCATTCTCCTTGCTTTCCCTCCTAAAGCTGCTTGCTGGTGCTTTCTGGTCCTTGCTACTTTGCAGCACACTGCTGTGAGCTGCTTGGGGAAAACCTCCCTCCCTGGCTCTCCTGCTACTCCAACCCTATCTCCCTGGTCCCTGACTCAGGTACTGGTTTCCATCATTTCAACTATTACCAGACTAAAGGGTATTTCTTTGCTCCCTCGTTTATGCAGAATGTTTATTTAATAGGCTGGCCAACTTCAATTAGGTCTGTGATTACTCACAGATGACAGCTTCAGCATAACAATGTTTACTCTCAAACTCCATCTCCAAGTATAACCTGTGATATATTTAAGGAGAAGGTATAAAACCATTAATGTTGAAATAGCTTTACCTATGGGATTGAAGTTTCTCTAACAGCTGGCAACTGGGTAAAAAATGTACTGGGGTTATCAGCACCCTTCACCCAGATGTTTAGTTACCCTACTGAAAACCTCATGTGGCTGAGTTGTCCAGATGTCTTTGCCTTGTTGCTGACACATGGAACTCCTTCCTACAGGATTTGTATTGTCTAAAATAAAGCTTAATAGCTTTAAGTGCATTTTCATTTGTTCATGAAGCATCAGGGCTGGTGGCTGGAAGTGAAATGCAGCACCTTTGGGTCAGATGTGCCCATAAGATGCTTGGGGTGCATTAGCAGGAAGGTGTGTCACAAAAGGAAAATCCAAAGCTGTCATCTCAACGTGGTTTTACTTCTCAGGAAATGCCAATAAGAGTTCCAGGTCTCCAGGGCTCTGGAAACTGCCTTTTTAGAGCTCAGAGTCTATCTTTGTAAGAGGCCCTACAAGGGCCCCTACAAGTTTGGTACCCAAACCCTTAGCTGGGTGAGAGTTAGAGTGCTCAGAAGTGGGGAGAGGGGGCTCTGGGATGGCTCAGAGGCAGAGGATGGGTGTCCCCCATCCCACCACCCCCTGTCCATCCAAAGGGACTGGCTGTGCAAAGCAGTCCCAGGGAGAGTCCTGCCTCTCTTGTAGTATCTTATAGCAAAAACAGCTCCCATACATCCCCATGGGTTAATCAGCTGCTTGGAGACTAATTAGTGCCAAATGCTCTTATCAAGAAGACACAGCTGGGTGCAAAGCCAGGCACAGCAATGGCTGGGATGTCCATGCCCTGCCCAGAACACAGCCTGGTCCTTCCCTGAACCCTCCAGACCAATGGTGATGACCCCAGTCTGGCCATCGCCCTGGAGAGGGAATTGGCAGCAGAGGTTTAGGAGGGGTAGGAGATTTCCTGGCTTTAATTCACTGAACTCTTTTGTTTCAACCACATTTAATATCCTAGAAATTACGAGTCACAGGGACCTGGGTGAGCCGAAGGAGAAGGCGTGATCTGTGAGGCCAATTAAGAGGCCGATGGCACATAGTGAAACGGGAGCCCCTCGGGGGAGGCCAAGGTTACATAAATAAGTGTGTGAAGGAGCTGCACTGAATCTGCAGACACTCAGCCACTAGTGATGCCCCTTTGAATCTGGGAAAATTAAATATAAATAATAAATGTTTAACCACACAGCAAATAAATACAATGAGGCACCTTTAAAAATTATACTAATAAACAGCAAGATGTTGTCCTTCTGCCCAGGGTGGCTGAGCATCTTCTGCATATCTGAGACAAAGAGCACAAAAGAAGGGGTTGTGTTTGAGGGGGCCTGCTCAGCTGGGTTGTCTTCACCCCCAACCTGCTATCCCTGGGTAGAATCCCAGGACAGCATGAATAATACACCCAGGAAAACTGGAAATAAAATAGTGCCAAGCTCAGCCGGTGAATGTCAGGGCCTCCAGACCAAAAGCAGCTCACCTCTGTCTGTGTGATCCTAATAGGCTTTTTCTGGGCACCTGGGAGCAGGATTAGGGCTTGGTTCTCAGAGGAGAAGCCCAGAGGCTCCTCGTGGTGTTACAAATGTTCAATGTGAGCTGCGAGGTCCCCAGAACTGCTCTGTGTCAGCACTCACTTTACAATAAGAGCTCTGCTTCTTGGTTTCCCTGTTTTTACTGCTTTCTTGGAAGAAGGGGGAAAAATGAAATGGAGATATAAAAAATAAAGGGGTCATTTATAGTTAAGCACATTAGGATGGGAGCAAGAGAATAAAGCAGTGAGAATGGCTCAGCTGAGGGCCTACGGGGACTTGTTCTCTGGTACTGGCATGGTCTTTACTAGGTCACTTGAACCTTTTGCACTCTGCTGCAGAGCTCAGACCTGGGCTATATATCAACAGACTTGCCATGGTGTGCAGTGGAAAAGCCTATAACTATCCTCAAAGCCGCTTGTGCCAGGAGTTACTGTTCATGGGTGACTTTTATAGGTGGCCAAAGCAGCCAGCCCAAACCTGGGGGTGCTGGGTGGTGCAGCTGAGGATGTGGGTTAAGTGTGGATCAGTTCCCTTTCCTGTGATGTAATTTCATTTCTCCCCAAATTCTGCAGGGAAAGAGCGGAGCAAAAGACCTTCCTTTCTGTGATTATACATTCCTGGGCAGTTTAATTATATCCTTTGTCTACTTAAACACTTGCACAATAAACCCACAGAGAGCTGCCATCCCACTATACTTAGTTACTGATTTCTTTTCTTCCCAGCCCCTGAGATTTGGTTTCCCATTTAGTAGAGGCCACTGGAGCCAGACTCTGTGGGGCTACCCTGGCTGTCACCAGGGAGCTTGCGCCAGAGCAAAATTTGTCCCTCAAGTCGGATTGACTCAGTGGAGGCTGACACTGCTGTTTGGGTTTCTTTAGACCCGTGGGCTCTGATCACATCTGGTTTTGATGAACCCCCACGTCTTTACTGAACCCCCACATCTCACCAGTCTCTAATTGCTTCAGAATTCCACTCAGGAGTGACTGTTCCTGCTCATGGCAAAATCCAGGTCCTGGATATGCCACCACATCTAGGGAGCACCTGATTCCAGTGACAAATGTAGCACCCAGAGCTCAGTGCTGCTTTTGACACACGAGCTCAGACATAAATATTCTCCAGCCTTTACATCCTTTCTCCATTTTAACTCATGGCTTCATTAGACTAATTTGTTTCCAGGTTGGAGGATGAATAATGAGCCTCAGCCTGTGGATGCATAATTAAATTTTGATAGTGAATGTTTTTATCTAACCTTGTTTTCATTATTATCCTCAGTACTTGAATTACAAGTTAGAGATTTAGGGCTGCAGGTTTGCCTTCACATTAAGCCTGTACACCTATGTGAGGTGTGACAGTGGTCTGCCACCTCCCAGGACAATGTCCAGCAGTGACACCGTGGGTGTCATTTCAGTCAGATCTAATCATCAGGGATGTTCAGGGAAAGAGAAACTGTTAATGACAAAAAAGGTTTTTCCCCTACCACAGTCAGTACAACACACAATCCCTGGTCCATGTGGGGTCTGTACCCTGCTCCACAGCTGGGTGGCACATCCTGATGACAAGGGTCACCTGGAGCATCTTGGTGGGACATTTTGGTGGGGACACACCATCCTGCTGTATTTCCTAATGTGTCCAAACTCCATCTGGTTTTTTGGGTATGCAGTTAGCTTTGTTTCCACAGTTATGTGTCTGCAGATTCCTGACTGCCACTGTCCCCCTGTGCCTTGCAAGTGCCTCCTCAGCATTACTTGGTCATTAAGGTCCCTGTGCCGTGGGTCTCTGTGCTCACTGATGATTTTCTCTAGCCTTCCCATTGTTCTTTTCAGCACTGCAGTTTCCATCTGGCTTTTCCACTGATCTTTGTGGCCTCTCCCTGCTCCTTCCATTGTCAAGAGGGTTTTCTATAATTCCCTGACTGCTGTGGTGGTACCTAAAGGATGCCCTCTGGGCTAAGGTAGGGAACAGGGCTCATCTCGAAGCCTCCACTCCTGCTCCGGATGGGAGCCAGAGCGCTGCAAGGAGCTGAGCAGGTACTTAGTACAAATGTTAATGGCGTCATTGTTTATATTGTAGGATTGGAAAGGGTCTCCTGGGTCATCTGGGGCATTGCCCTTCAGTAACTCAGTCCGTATTCAAGCTATCCCAAGGGTATTTTTAGTCGATTCATGAATCCTTTTAGGAATTCGGCCCAACGACCTCCGTCAGCAAACGATTCTTTTGGCTAATTGACTTCACTTTCTGTATGCCCTGTTTTAATACTGTCTTTAAAGTTTGAGGCTTTTTCTTTCTCTCTCAGTGTCATCCACTGCTCAATTTCAGCAGCTCTTTTTTCCTATTCCTGCATCTTTATCTGCATTACAGTTGATTCCACAACTTGCTGGTGAAGCTGATGAAGCCCTCACACCAACAGAGCCCCTTTGCCTGCAGGGCTGAGCCCCTCTGTGCATGCTGAGATGGTCACCACCAGGAGATGTAGGACACAGACTAGACAAGGTGATGAGGGTGGGAGAGGACACAAAGGTCACCTTTACCCACATCATCCTCCAGCAGCAGAGCTGGGAGCAGTGCTGGGAGCAAGCTGCCTCTCAGCTCCCATCATGCTGGCTCCAGGTGAGCAGCTGTTTGAAGGGTCCTCATTTTCCTTGATGTCTTCAACTTCAGTTAATATCAAAATAATAGCAGAGAGTAAAGGAAAAGAGAAAGAGAATTAAACAGACAAACTTTTCTTGGTCATTATTATTCTACTTTGATACACTACACACATCATCACTGTATTGTTATTTGCAACAGAGCAAATTTTGAGCATGTTTTGGGGAGATTTTTAGAAGACAAGGTTGAGGGAAAGGCAAGGGGCTGCTACCAACACACATGTCCCTGCTGAAGAGACTCACCCTTGCTGCCCAGGATCCCTTTCCCTTCAGACCTGCCTCTTGGATTAAGTGCCTGGTCCCTACTCGGCTCCATCAGAATGAGCTGAAGTTAAACACAAAGCTTTTACTAATCTGACTTGATCCTTTCAGTGTGGGTCAGGGAGCATCCTCAGCAGCACACACAGGGGTGGAACCTCCAATGTGGGACAGCACGGGGCAATGACTTCAACTGGCATTGGCCCCTCAGTGACCTGTTCTCCACTCATTTTCCTCTCCATCTTCTCTAGTTTTGGTGAAAGGGAATTCTCATCTTCCTGTGATGCACGGCTTTGATGCAGCTGTGAACCTAGCAGAGCATTTACCCTGGGAATGGCTTTGCATGTGCAACTTTCCTGAAGGAAAAGACATGGAAGGAGGGAACCTGGAGCAGGGAACCTGAGCTAACTGGGCAGACTGGAGCTTGAATGACCTACATGAATCCTTGGCATCAACCAGGCAGTGTTTCTTTTAAATAAATTATGCAATACTGCAAGCCTCAGAAGACTTTTTTTTTTCCCCAGGAAAACTACATTTTAGAGAAAAAATAACTGTAAACCCAAGATGGTCAGATTTGATGAAGTCAGCAAAGCTGTAGCCAGGATGAAGATCATACTCTCCACATCAGTCTCCAATTCATCATCAGAGCCAGTTGGTAAATATTTGCTTCTTCTAGTGATCAGCCGAGAGGTTCCTTCATTCCCACAATACTATTATCTTTGCAAATTACTTCTCTTATAGTGAGAAGCAAAAACCTAAATCCTGACTGGTTTTAATTGAAAACAAAGGTGAGAAAGAGGAAAAGGCTTTTTACCTTAATCAAAGTGTGGAGTGTAGTTTAAATAAGTGCTTTCTGATTTTCTTCCAAATAGGCTGATACTTTAAAAACTTTGCTAAGACAGTATTTTTGCACAACTCTGCTTGGCAAATTGATCAAACCAAGTGGTTTTACAGGGCAGAGGTGAGCAGGTCTTAATATTCCCCCTTCTCCAGCAAAACCAAAGATTTTGTTGTTCCCTGTGATACAATCATGATTTGGGGTGTTTGCATGGGTCCAGGCACCCCGAGGCAAGTCAGAAGCTGCATAGGTAGATCTGAGGGGGAAAACAAACCAGGATTAAAGTGGTGCAACACCAGGACAGAGTTTAGAGAGGTTCTGGGACCTCCATCCTTGGGGAATGCAGTACATCTGTGCATCACAAGGTCACGGTCAGCCTGGATTCACTCTGAAC
>CM031870.1:4514905-4522405 GCA_018697195.1 Certhia americana | reverse complement strand
ACAGGCAGGGCTCTCTGGGGCTGCAGGCAGGGCTCTCTGGGGCTGCAGGCAGGGCTCTCGGGGGCTGCAGGCAGGGCTCTCGGGGGCTGCAGGCAGGGCTCTCTGCAGGCAGGGCTGTCTGGGGCTGCAGGCAGGGCTCTCTGGGGGCTGCAGGCAGGGCTCTCGGGGGCTGCAGGCAGGGCTCTCTGCAGGCAGGGCTCTCTGGGGCTGCAGGCAGGGCTGGCTGCAGGCAGGGCTCCTGGCAGGCAGGGCTCCTGGCAGGCTCATTCTGCCGAGCCGCTCGGAGCCTCTCCCGCAGCAATGGCTGTAAAAGCCAGTAGGAAGCTGTAAGATAAAACACCCAGATTGTGATAAAAGGGGAAACAAGGCGAGGCGAGCTGGCGTCCTGAATGCGAGTCTTGTACGTCTTATTATCAAGTTAATTAAAGCTAGCATCTGACAATGTCACTCGGCTGTAGAAAAAGGGATTTAAATGCAGCGTCTCCCAGGACTGCGTGTCAAGGGCTGCTTTTCATTGAGCTGGTGCGAGTGTTTGGCTGGAGGAACAGCTCTCCGGATTGAAGGGGGTGCCTTTAAAGAAGCAGCAATTGACAAGGAAGCAATTATTAAATTTTGATGTTCAAAAATAAGAAAAAAAAAAAAAAAAAAAAAAAAAAGACGACGAAGAAGAAAACGGCTTCTATAATTTGTGTTTTAGATGGAGAGCAATATAAAGAGATATCAAGGCCGAGAGCCATCAAAAGCCTTTCCCCCTCCCCGCATGAAAGCTCCTCTCAAACACTTTAAGAGAGATTTTTAGAAGCTCGACAAGGATCCTAGAAACATTAAAACAGAAGTCGATTTTAAATGTGCACATTGAAATGCACAGAGCCGCTTACTACGTGGACTTGCACTTGAGGTCAAGTGACGGACGGATTGTATGCTTCTCCATAATAATATTAATTAAACAATTTGCATGCTAATAAGGTAACAATTATCAGGGCTTCTGTTGAAAGATTCAGGTTATTACAACACGCCAATCTGGAGGCCAGGGGTCAGGGAGTGAGAGGCGAGAGAAATTTCAACTCAAATTAACATTCTGTCAGCTCCAGAAAATGGGATAAATAAAGTCGAATTAATTCATTATAATAAAGAGAGGGAGAGAGAGAAAAGTCCCCCCTCTCTTGTTCTGTGCTGGATTGATTACCATTCTGTATTCAGAAACACGTCCCGCTCGCATTCCTCTCCTGAAATCCGACAGAAAATGAGGCATTTATTGCTACAGGCAAAATTTGGTCCAGTGGACACAGTTTACATTTAGTATTTATAGAGAAAGAAATTAAATTATGGTGAAAAGTGAAGCCCTTGACCCCAGAATTAATACCAACCCCATCATTTTCTTATTTCTGTTAGGGCTGTGTAGTCCAAATTCAAGCTACCTTTTAGCTCTAAGCAGAGGCAGGGAGACCATAATTAAACTAATCTATAGGGGGGAGGGAGGGAACAGCAATAATACAGCAGTATATTGTATGGCATTCAATTAGGTGAATAAATACAGCTCCGGACAGACAGCATAGATTAGAGACTCGACTTCCTTTTTATTTCAATTTTAACTTCCCCCTCTCTCATACCCACACAAACCAGCGCTAGGAAATGCATCATCTTGACTGGATATTTTATAACTGGAAAATCTATTTGTATGTTTTCCAGAGATAAAGTGTCTCTCCCTCTCCCTCTCTCTCCTTTTTCCTTCCTACCTATTTTTATTTCTTTCCCTTTCTCACCCCACTGTGCCCGCCCCCCGACTCCAAGGATTTAATTCCGCGCGAACCTCCCAGGAAGATTTAAAGAGTTTCCCCTGTCTGATTTCCCGGCCCGGCCCTTTCGCTCTCCTCTTTGTTAAACGCAAACGCTGCTTCTTCCCGCACCCCTCTTCCCACCCATCCAGGGGCATGGGGAAACCCCCCCGGGGGGAGCCGGGTTGGGTCCCCCAGCCCAGGGGACCCCAGCTCCGGTCCAGAGGGCTCGGGATGGGAGGGGCTGGGAAGTCCCCCCCTCTTCCTCTCTCCTGGGAGCTTGGGAAGTGTTTCTGTAACCGGGAGAGGGCACAAACCTGGGGGTCCCCAGCCCCTCGCTTTGCCGGAGAACCGTCCCTTAAATTATTCACCGAGGGAATCTATCAGTGTTTTATCTGGGTGAAAACTTCTATGGAGACTTAATTTAATTAGGACCAGTTTGGCGGCTGTTTGGGAGCTGTGAATGACTGGCGGGGTGAAGCGTGGGGTACGCGATGGGCTACTCCAGCGGAGAAGGGAGGGGGAAGGTGAAATGGGAGGGATGTAGGGATGGGAACTTTGTTTGGGTTTGAATTTTAGAAAATTTCATTAGTAGTAGTTTTTGGCCTCCTCTTTAGCGATCAGAGGCTGCTTCTGGTTGTGGCTGCGCTCACAATTCAAAGGTTGTGGTTACTGCTGGAGAGGGGGGTGTCCGTGGTCGAATCGATAGGAGATTGCATTAATTATGATTTCGATTGATATGCTCAAATCTCCTCCTAAACGCTGCAAACGGCTCTTCCTTTTTCATTTTTTTCTCCTTCCTTTCCTTCCCCCCCCCCCCATTTTTTCCCTCTGCCCCCCTCCCCTCTCCCCTGTTATAGAGCCGGAGAGGAGATGAAAAGGCTTGTAGTTTTAAATTCAATGTGACAGCTCTGGAAAGAGCGGATGATGAATCTCCTATTATTGGATCAGTCTATTTGCCGCTCAATGTCTCTCTGTAATTGGAGCAACATCACTTTAAAGGTTCAGAGAGTAGAGCATTTCTGGTGAAAAATCCCCACAACACGCTGGTGAATGTTTTAAAGGGAAATCTATTAGTGATTTGGCGAGGGGAGGGGACAAGGGGGAAGAGGGTGGGTTGGAGGGGTGGGGGGGAGGCTGTGTGTGTGTAACTCCGACTGTTTAGTATTTAACCGGGTATCAGGCAGATCCGCGCGTTCCCCTCCGCCCCCCCCTGCCCGCCCGGCCCCCGCCGCCCTCCTCGGGCTGGAGTTCGTATCAAAGCCCCCCTCGTCGTGTTGTGACAGCTCTGATATTGTTTATTGAGGCTGGATGTCAGGTATAATTAGCAATCGATATGGAAAACGTTTGCTCCCCACACTGGCACGTCTCTGACGTCAGGACCGATTAACGTTTCTTATTGGTCCCAAATTCCCCCGGCCTGAGCTAATTATTGGGAGCCTGATGTTGATAAAGTTAAAGCGCCCGGCGCCCTGCAGCATGAGCCCCTCGCCGCGCCGCCTCCTCCGCCAGCAGCACCCCCGGCCCCAGCCGCCCCGCCGCCAGCGCCCCCAGCCCCGCCGGCACCCCCCGCCCTAGAGCCGCCCCCATGATGGACAGCCGCATCCTGGAGCATCCTCATGCCCAGTTCGGGGGGATGGTGGGTTTCCCTTACCCGCTCGGGCACCACCACGTCTACGAGCTGGCCGGGCACCAGCTGCAATCGGCGGCCGCCTCCGTGCCCTTCTCCATCGATGGATTACTGAGCGGCTCCTGCGCCGCTTCTGTGGTCAACCCGGCGCCGCTGATCCCCTCCGGCTGCGGGGTGAGCGGGGACAGCCAGCCCTTCAAGCTCGCAGGTAGGAGAGGCTCCGTGTCGCGTGTGTCCCCCCGTCCCCCCCCCCCCAACCCCGCGACCCCACCGTCGCTCCCCTCCCGGAGCGTGTCAGCGCGGAGGAAGAAAAGCACCGCACCCCCGTAGCCCCACTATCCTCATCTACGAATTTTGGGGTGTCTCGTGGGGGGAGGGCAGGCGGCTGTGCTGGCACCCCCCGAGGGGGCGGACGGCCCCGGTCCGAGCGCCGGGAGCATTCCCCGTTCCCACCGGCGCAGGACCACGCGTGTGCCCTGAACAATAGCGGGCCCGGCCCGGTGCCTTCCCCCAAAGTTCATCGTGTGGCAGCCTGGATCATACCATTAGAAGATAATAATAGAAATAATAATGGGAATCGCTGGAGTTTGGGGAATGAAGAGCGGTAATAATAATTTTTTTTATACGATTTAACCAAAGGGAAGCATTCTCCCTCCTTCCCTCCCCACCGGCCTGTGGCACCGCTATTGTTCAGCTACCAAAACATTCTGTCTCCCCAACGTCCTTCTGGTTAAGCCTGGAGCTGCCCCACACTGCACCTCAACTAAATAGAAATAATTTTTATTATTATTATTATACTATTATTATGATTTTTCTTAATTTCCACACCTGGCGGAAAACGTTAGGGGAGGTGCACCCAGGGCTGAAAATCCCCAGCCTGGAGCTGTACGTACTCGAGGAGGCTACGAACATCCCAGCCCCACGCCTGCCCGTGCTCGGGGGGACCGCGGGAGGCCCAGGGGCCACCCTGCACTCGGGGTCCCGCGTGGAACGGGGCTGTGAGCTGTGACCCACGCAGGTGCTCCGGAGGGGCTGGGGAAGGGAAAGAGGCGGGGGGCTTTTAATTTTTTTTTTTTTTTTTTTTAATAAACCTTTGGTGGTTGGAGCAAATATTGGAACTTCTCTCTCTCTCTCTGCCAGCTGAGTGCCTGTGGAGAGCTTCCTTCAGGAATAAATGTTCTGTAAAGTACATTTTCGGAGGAGGCGAGGGCAGATCGGGTTCCTCCCCATTTTTAGCGCAGGTGTGTGAATAATCCCGCTCTTTTACCAACGCTACCGAGCACAAAAGTTAAAAGGCTCCTGTGAATGGCAGGGAGGGGGGGAGAAGGCCTGTCTCCCAGGGACCTGAGGGTATTTCTGCTTTTTCAGACTCGGGTGACCCGGACAAGGAAAGTCCTGGCTGTAAAAGAAGACGAACCCGCACCAATTTTACTGGCTGGCAGCTCGAGGAGCTGGAAAAGGCGTTTAATGAGAGTCATTACCCGGACGTGTTTATGCGAGAGGCTCTGGCTCTCAGGCTAGACTTGGTGGAGTCCAGAGTGCAGGTAAAAAAACGTGTCCCCCCTCTTCCCCAACCCCCCCCCCCCACCCTCTCCATGCGCCGAGCAGTCCCCGGGGAGGTTCCTCGGACCCTGCTCCGGGACGGGCCCTGTTCGCTTGGGCCGCAGCCCTGCGCTTCCCGGCCCTTTTGTTCCCTGCCTTGCGCTGCTGCTTGCTGTCTTATTTTATCATTATTATTATTATTACTGCCCTTTTTTTTTTTTTAATCTTGCAAAACGAGAGGAGTAGCGACCCAGCCTGCCTTCCCTTAGCATTTTTTAGTGTGTTTTTCCACTGTAAACATTTTACTTAAATGAGTCATGGGCGAGAAAATTAGCATGCAAATATGAGGCTTAATCACGGGCCAGGGTATGCTGGAGAATGTCAATAAAGCTCGTAGGTGCATCGAGAACGGGTGAAACTTGTAAAACTTAATTTTAACGAGCTACTCAGGCCCTTGGCGGTGCGGGACGGGGAGGGGGGGGGAAGCACCGATCTGCTTCAGCGGATCTTCCAAAATAAAAATGGGAAGTGGATGAGTGGATGCGGGGCGGCTGTTTGATGTCGGGATGCTGTTTTGTGCCGCGGTGGCTGCGAGCTGGCGGCGAGGCCGAGCTGCGGCCCCGCATCTTGCCGGCACCAGCGGCCGTGCGGGGGTGGCTCCGCGTGGGCTGCGTGTGCGGGGAACACGTTCTTAAATCCACCCCGGGAGTCGGGCACGGTCCCACCGGGATGAGGCAGCGCCGTTATCCGCGGTTGCTCCACCGGCTTTGCTTCACGGTGTCCTTCCGGCCCCTTCCCCTCTCGCCGTGCTCGGGCAGCCTGCGGAGCCCGGCCGGGGAGGGAGCCGGGATCCCACAGCGGTGATCCCGAGCTGGGGTCGTGGTCCGGCAGGGATAGGCGCTGCCAGCAGCTCCGAGGGGCCGTGGGAGAGAGGAGGGACGAGTGTGCCCGCGGGCTGCGGAGACACCCGGGACCTGCCAAGGCAGGCAAGAGCAGGGCCGAAGCAGAGAGGTTTTTAATTTAATTAAATTAAATTTCTCTCCTATGATCTGTCTATAACAAACCCCACCAAACCCCATTTTGGGCTGATCCAACCCCTCTGCTCCGTCTCCCGGGAAGGGCAGGAGATCCGAACTCGGCACGTCTGGGCGAGGCACCGTCCGTCGTGTCCCCCCGCACCCCCTCACCTCCAGCCGCTTATTGTGCTGTGTTTCTCGCATTTTGCGTGTTCCTGCGGGGGAATCGGGCCAGCGATCGGTGCTTCTGCACCCCTCGGCCACGGGGAAGAGCCGGGGGCCTGTGGAATCCCTTCCCTTCCCCATGGCGCCGGTGCGGGCAGGGTGCAGCATGTGTGTGCGTGAGTGTGCACCCTTTCTTGTGTTCTTTTTTCTTTTTTTTGTTTGTTTTGTTTTTTTTGTTTGTTTGTTTGTTTGTTTGTTTTCCCCCCTACCCTTTTAAAGAAGTGTGGTTATCTCTTCCTGCCCCCTCCCCTGCTCTCCGTTTCTCGCAGGCCCGGTCCTGTGGATGGGGGCTGCCGGCACCTCGAAAGGGTGGACGAGGGGGGCCTGAGCTGCGCTTCTCCCCTCCGCCCCCCTCCCACCGCCCTGGCCACCGCGGGGGGCCGGTGCGCTGGGTGTTAATTGCTTCTCGTTGTTCGGTGTGTAGGTCTGGTTCCAAAACCGCCGGGCCAAATGGAGAAAGAAAGAGAACACGAAGAAGGGCCCGGGGCGGCCGGCTCACAACTCCCACCCCACGACGTGCAGCGGGGAGCCCATGGACCCCGAGGAGATCGCCCGGAAGGAGCTGGAGAAGATGGAGAAGAAGAAGAGAAAGCACGAGAAGAAGCTGCTCAAAAGCCAAAGCCGCCATCCGCACTCTCCCAGCGCCCTCTCCCTCCACAGCACGCCCAGCTCCGACAGCGACAGCGGCGGCGGGGGGGGCCTCTCTCCCGCCCCGCCTGAGGCCAAACCCCGCGGGCAGCCCCCGCCGCCCCATCCGCCGCTCCCCGCCGCCGCCCCCTCCGAGCCGCCCCCCGGCACCTGCGACCAGACGGCCGAGCCCTTCTACCCCAGCCAAAGAAGCGGGAGCGGGCGGCTCCAGCGCCCGCCCGACAAGGACTGCGCGGCCGCCCCGTCGGGGGACGGCAGCGGGGGCACGGGGGGACCCCGCGGCACCGGCAGCTTCCACAAGCTCAACCCGTTCAGCGTGGAGAGCCTCCTCTCCGACTCACCCCCCCGCCGCCGCAGCCGCCCGACTTCCCCAGCCTGCCCCCCTGCGCCCCCCGCACCCTCATCCCCTTTCTACGCAAGGACCATTCGTGCTCTATCTAACCCAATAAACCGCCATCACCCAGCCCTTTGGCTTCCTCTCCCGCATGACCGTTCCCTCAAGCTATCCCGGGCCCCGAGCCGTGCCGACCGCCCCCGGGACTACCCGCTGCCCGCCGCCAACACACCCGGTCCCCCCGGCTGCGGCGTCGAGAGCCGGCGCCCTTGGCGTTGTTTTCAGGTGCTCAGGCCCGGGCCCCGTTAGCTCCACGGACACTTCTCAAAG
>CM031870.1:4511238-4514657 GCA_018697195.1 Certhia americana | reverse complement strand
TGCGCCGAGCAGTCCCCGGGGAGGTTCCTCGGACCCTGCTCCGGGACGGGCCCTGTTCGCTTGGGCCGCAGCCCTGCGCTTCCCGGCCCTTTTGTTCCCTGCCTTGCGCTGCTGCTTGCTGTCTTATTTTATCATTATTATTATTATTACTGCCCTTTTTTTTTTTTTAATCTTGCAAAACGAGAGGAGTAGCGACCCAGCCTGCCTTCCCTTAGCATTTTTTAGTGTGTTTTTCCACTGTAAACATTTTACTTAAATGAGTCATGGGCGAGAAAATTAGCATGCAAATATGAGGCTTAATCACGGGCCAGGGTATGCTGGAGAATGTCAATAAAGCTCGTAGGTGCATCGAGAACGGGTGAAACTTGTAAAACTTAATTTTAACGAGCTACTCAGGCCCTTGGCGGTGCGGGACGGGGAGGGGGGGGGAAGCACCGATCTGCTTCAGCGGATCTTCCAAAATAAAAATGGGAAGTGGATGAGTGGATGCGGGGCGGCTGTTTGATGTCGGGATGCTGTTTTGTGCCGCGGTGGCTGCGAGCTGGCGGCGAGGCCGAGCTGCGGCCCCGCATCTTGCCGGCACCAGCGGCCGTGCGGGGGTGGCTCCGCGTGGGCTGCGTGTGCGGGGAACACGTTCTTAAATCCACCCCGGGAGTCGGGCACGGTCCCACCGGGATGAGGCAGCGCCGTTATCCGCGGTTGCTCCACCGGCTTTGCTTCACGGTGTCCTTCCGGCCCCTTCCCCTCTCGCCGTGCTCGGGCAGCCTGCGGAGCCCGGCCGGGGAGGGAGCCGGGATCCCACAGCGGTGATCCCGAGCTGGGGTCGTGGTCCGGCAGGGATAGGCGCTGCCAGCAGCTCCGAGGGGCCGTGGGAGAGAGGAGGGACGAGTGTGCCCGCGGGCTGCGGAGACACCCGGGACCTGCCAAGGCAGGCAAGAGCAGGGCCGAAGCAGAGAGGTTTTTAATTTAATTAAATTAAATTTCTCTCCTATGATCTGTCTATAACAAACCCCACCAAACCCCATTTTGGGCTGATCCAACCCCTCTGCTCCGTCTCCCGGGAAGGGCAGGAGATCCGAACTCGGCACGTCTGGGCGAGGCACCGTCCGTCGTGTCCCCCCGCACCCCCTCACCTCCAGCCGCTTATTGTGCTGTGTTTCTCGCATTTTGCGTGTTCCTGCGGGGGAATCGGGCCAGCGATCGGTGCTTCTGCACCCCTCGGCCACGGGGAAGAGCCGGGGGCCTGTGGAATCCCTTCCCTTCCCCATGGCGCCGGTGCGGGCAGGGTGCAGCATGTGTGTGCGTGAGTGTGCACCCTTTCTTGTGTTCTTTTTTCTTTTTTTTGTTTGTTTTGTTTTTTTTGTTTGTTTGTTTGTTTGTTTGTTTTCCCCCCTACCCTTTTAAAGAAGTGTGGTTATCTCTTCCTGCCCCCTCCCCTGCTCTCCGTTTCTCGCAGGCCCGGTCCTGTGGATGGGGGCTGCCGGCACCTCGAAAGGGTGGACGAGGGGGGCCTGAGCTGCGCTTCTCCCCTCCGCCCCCCTCCCACCGCCCTGGCCACCGCGGGGGGCCGGTGCGCTGGGTGTTAATTGCTTCTCGTTGTTCGGTGTGTAGGTCTGGTTCCAAAACCGCCGGGCCAAATGGAGAAAGAAAGAGAACACGAAGAAGGGCCCGGGGCGGCCGGCTCACAACTCCCACCCCACGACGTGCAGCGGGGAGCCCATGGACCCCGAGGAGATCGCCCGGAAGGAGCTGGAGAAGATGGAGAAGAAGAAGAGAAAGCACGAGAAGAAGCTGCTCAAAAGCCAAAGCCGCCATCCGCACTCTCCCAGCGCCCTCTCCCTCCACAGCACGCCCAGCTCCGACAGCGACAGCGGCGGCGGGGGGGGCCTCTCTCCCGCCCCGCCTGAGGCCAAACCCCGCGGGCAGCCCCCGCCGCCCCATCCGCCGCTCCCCGCCGCCGCCGCCCCCTCCGAGCCGCCCCCCGGCACCTGCGACCAGACGGCCGAGCCCTTCTACCCCAGCCAAAGAAGCGGGAGCGGGCGGCTCCAGCGCCCGCCCGACAAGGACTGCGCGGCCGCCCCGTCGGGGGACGGCAGCGGGGGCACGGGGGGACCCCGCGGCACCGGCAGCTTCCACAAGCTCAACCCGTTCAGCGTGGAGAGCCTCCTCTCCGACTCACCCCCCCGCCGCAAGGCCGCCCCGGACTTCCCCAGCCTGCCCCCCTGCGCCCCCCGCACCCTCATCGGCAAAGGACATTTCTTGCTCTACCCCATCACCCAGCCCTTGGGCTTCCTCGTCCCGCAGACCGCCCTCAAAGCCAGCCCGGGCCCCGAGGCCGGCCAGCCCCCCCGGGACTCCCCGCTGCCCGCCGCCAACCCCGGTCCCCCCGGCTGCGGCGCGGAGCCGGCGCCCGCGGGTGCTCAGCCCGGCCCCGGCTCCACGGACACGGCGGCGACCGCGGCGGGATCGGTGCCCCCAGCGCCGGCCGGCACCTCGCCCCGCTCCGCGGCCGCGCACGGTGACCCGGCGGCGGCCGCCCCCGCGGAGGGCGGCAGCTTCCCCCGGCCCGAATCGCCGGTCCGGGCGCGGGATACCAGCACAGCCAGGGACAGATCGGACTGCGGCCCCGCCGACGGCGAGGAGGTGGACATGGACTGATCGGGCGGCCAAAACAAAAAAACAAAACAAAAAAACAAACCCCACAAACAAAACAAAAAAATTTAAACAAAAGTAAAATAGAACAAAAAAAAAAAAAGCAAAAAATAAAAGCAGCCGAGAACGTCACCGCCACCCCCCGCGCCCGTCACCCGTGAGAAACGGGGGAAGCTTCCCCGCTCACCCCACGCACGCCGCACCCGCAGCTCGCGGGAGGCGGCGGCACCGCCGAGAGAGCGGCTCTTCGTCTCCCTAGAGTTTATCACAGGTCGATTCAGGTGATCAGTTAGAGCTTTTTGGGTTTTATATTTAAAGGGGAAAAAAAAAAGAGAAAAAGGGATAAAAACAAAAAAAAAAAAAAGGAAAAATGTTTGTTAAGGCTTAGCAGCAGCTGGACTTTGTGGTGTGACAAACTGTACCGCGACAACAACGGAACTCCTCAGAACCCTTGTAAAATGCAAAAATGTCTAAGAATATTTATATATGTAAAATTTTTGATAAATAAAGGCTCTAAAACTCGCTGCCGCCTGGTCTGGCTCTGTGACTCTTCCCTCTCTTTTTACATTTTTTTCCTTTTTTTTTTTTTTTTTTTTTTTTCCTTTAAGCCCTCTTTGTGTGTGTGCGTGTGTGTGTTTATTGCTTAACAAATTTATTCATTTATAGCCTCCCGGTGCCCACCCCTCCCATCCGAGGTTAGGAGCTGCAGGCTACGGGACCCGGCCAGCTCCTGCAGAGTTTTGATATGAAAGTAATTATTTTCCCGG
>CM031870.1:4333738-4506238 GCA_018697195.1 Certhia americana | reverse complement strand
AAAACAAAACCAAAAAAGAGTAAATTGCTGTATGTGGGTGTAGCTGTAATGAAAAATCAGAGCAGTTAAATCGTAAAATTTGGATTAAGAAGCTTGAATTTAATACACACACAACACATTTATTAAAGCATTAGAATAATTGAAATTTGCTGCTGGAATAGTCCAATCTGTTTAAATAATTCTATGGGTGTCTTGTTGTGATAAAAGATTATCTGGAATTCTATTAAAGGCGCAGGAGCCCGATTTCTAAATCCTATTTGGATACTTTCAATAACTATCAATAATCTCATCTACTCAACAGCCTCCTGCCTCTCAGCTTTATCTGAAAGTTTACAGCATTTCAGGAGAATTTTATAATAAAACACCCGGCGTTGTAGGAAAGCAGTACTTGTCATTCATGTTCGGATTAAAAAAAATATATTAATATAAGAAAAAAGCCCATTGAAAGGTTTGCTGTATAAGTGCCAGACTAGATGCAAGGGATAGATTGGTTTTGTATTTAAAATCTCACCTGAAGGTTATTTTTATCTATCTAAACAAATTATCCCTGTCTGTTTGTGGAGTAACTACATCAATGAATATTATGCATAAGGTATGTTCCAGCCAAATATTAATTAAAGGTTCAGCACACCTCTCTCTCCCTTCTGCTGGGCTCTCTTCAGACCCACGAATTAATGCCAGGTCCTTTTTAATCCCACACTTATTATAACTTTCGGTTAATTTTGTACCGTTTAATATCATTCCAGGGGCTAAATTCTTTTGTTTATGCGCGGGGTGTCTTTGTAATTGTTACCAGACACTTTCCTGGCCGGAGCAGCGGCTCTGCCGGACCCCGGCGCTGTCACTAATCGCTGCTAATTTTCTTCATTAACTTCATTTACTCTTTCCACTCGATTTTTGCGGGGTGAGGCGGGGAAAGGCCCGGGTGGGGACCGCGTCCTCTGCGCTGATTTCAGCCCTGAAGCTCAGTGAGTGGGGTGAGGATGAGGAGGGTGAATGTGGGGTGATCTTCGCTCCGAGCCCCCCAAAGTGGGTCCGGGCCGTGGGGCTGCGCGCCCCGCGGGGCACGGGGGGCGAAATTACACCAGCTCGGGTGTTAAAAGCGATCAGCAGTGGGCTGAAAAACACAACCCTCTCCCGGGACTTTTCTTTGCACAAGGCGGCTCCTCCATCCCTTTTCCTCCTCTTCTCCCTTTTTATTTTCATAATTTTTTTTTTTTTTTTTTTTTTTTTTTTAGCTCTTGCTTAACTCCCTGGACCCAGCCCTGATTTCATTCTGGTTATTAGACAGCTACCAGTGACTGTCTGCACTCCGCGTCTTTCCTGCTAATTATCACCTTATGAAAAGTGTTTCATTAAGAAACTCTGCTTTTGATTAATTATCGACAGAATGCTGACCAGAAAGAAATGAAATTAGTCGCTGACCCCGTCTGAGTAACACTGAAAATTCATCACCTATCCTTTTAATATTGAAACGCACCGTAGAATTTTAATAGAAAATATTGTTTTTTCCAAACCTTTCAGTCTTTATTAATGCCCCTGGGCAAGAAATGATATTGCTGGCAATATAGCAGCCTTTGTTCATTTTATATTTATTAAACATAATGCACTTCATTTTCAAATATTTTACTGTTTCTTTTTAATTTCGCTCACTGTAAGTACAGAACAAACCCTTTTTAAACATTTAAGATGCTGGGGAGGTCCTCGCGCTCCCCAGAAGGCTGCATCCCACAGAGGCTGGGCTGCCGACCCTCGGCGAGGGAAGGGGCTGTGATTTCAGCTGCGGCCCCTCGGGGCGGCCCTGCGGGGTGCGGAGCAGGGAAGGGGAGCCCAGGTCCTTTCGCACTGGGGGCTGGGCCCTGGCGGGGCGAGGCTGGGGGGGGGTGTCTGCAGCTACTCCAGGGGTTCTCCCTGCCGTGTCTGGCTCCCTCCCTGCCCCAAATCCCTCCCGGAGTCACCCCGACGGCTGGGGCAGGGTGGCCCCCCAGGGGTTCTGCGCGATGGAGCTCGGCCCGGAGGGGGGACCGGGGGGTGCGGGGTTCCCCGGGCCCCCCGAGCTTCTCCCATCAGTTTCGTCCCCCCTTCCTCGGGCCGGCGGTCGCCACCGCCCTCCCGCCCGTCCCCCTTTCCCAAGGAATCCGAGACCTGCGGTTAATGAGACGTGAAGTGTGAAAAACTTCCTGAGCGGAGCGGCCCTAACGACGTTCCCAGATGTCCGGCGGGGAAGGGGCGGCCTCGGCCAGCGACCCCCCCCCGGAAAGGCTCTGCCAGCCTGGCCCAGGGCGGGACAGGACGGAGAGCCCCGGGGGGACGGGGCTCGGCGTCCTGAGGGACCTCGGGGTGGGTCCGCCCGTACGGGGAAGCTCCCGCTCCGTGTGCGCATCTCCGGGACCCCTGTGTGCTCCCCGGGACCCCTGTGTGCTCCCCGGGGCTCCTGTGTGCCTCCCGGGACCCCTGTGTGCCCCCCGGGACCCCTGTGTGCCCTCCGGGGCTCCTGTGTGCCCCCCACCCTGCGAGGCCCCGGAGCTCTCTGGTGCTCAGCCCCCGGCCCCTCCGCTCCTGCGGGGTCCCTCAAACCCTGAGGGAAACCCCGACCTCACTTTTTCTGACCTGGGCCACAGAAGTTGCTCCAAGAGGGGTTGGCTCCAAGGCATACCTACCAAAGCTGGGAGCCCGGGCGGGGGTCCCCGGGCACGAAGCCCTGCCCCACGGGCTGGCTGCTCTCCCTTTCCCTATCCCCCTCCCAAAGCAGCAGCCATCCCCGCCAGCAGCCCCCCACTCTTTCCCCCTGCGTTTCTCCCCCCTCCTCAAGATGCAGATCCACATGCGCAGCCCTATAGGTAGATATTAGGGCAAATAAATAAATAAATAAATAAGCCCCAGCCTCCTATTTTTATGAGCCATTTAACTCCAAAATAGACCTCCAGTATCTAGTCCCCGCGCTAGATTTCCATATCCAGTCACTCAGCCCTGCTTATCTTCATGTATGGCTGCCTCATGTTTAACACACAATTACATTTTCTCCCTCCAATTCCATTACAAATGGAATCGGGGAGGCATTGTTTGAAGAAATGTACTGCTTCAGTTCTAGTTATGTTGTACAATGCACGGAACAGTGGAAAAAATCTAGACACCAAAGAGTCAACACACACAGACACACACACACACACACACACACACACACAGACACACGGAGCCCGGCTCCAAGCCGAGCCTGCGTCCTTATTTATCCCAAACTGCTGCCCAGCAGTGGGGCCGGCCAGAGAAAAGGGGCCCGAACAGAGATAACCAAGCGATGGGAAGTTAATTAATTGCATTAAACTATTGACTAACTACCTAGCTCGATCTTAATTCATTTAGAGAATATTAAAATCTGAGGAACAATAATAAAATTGATGCCGATTCCCAGCGGAAGGAGATGACCAGCAAATTGGATACTTTTCTTAATCTGGCGTAAATAATAACATGTCTGTTCCCACTCCCTCTCAGGCCAATTCCCCTATCATTTATTCCAGGCTCAAAAGCCTGCTTCCATAATTGATATCAGTTACTCAATGAGTGCTTCTTGCCTTTGTTCTCGTTATCCATTATAATTACAAAGTTCAGCCCGGGCCGGGCGGTGCGGACGGAGCCCTGGAGGGGCTGTCGAGCCCCGGCCCCTCCCGGGACAGACCCGGGGTGGGAGCGTGGGGTAGGACGGGACGCGGACACTGCACTGCCAGGGGGGACAGACCGGGAAAGCCGGCTCAGATCCCTCGGGAAGCGGCTCGTGGCAGCGATTTGGAGCCCTGGGTGCCGGGGGTCTCGCCTAGTCCCCGCGGTGCAGCTCCTCACTTTCCCCGGTCGAGCCGCCGCGCAGGGCTCCGCTCGGCTCAGATATTACTATTTCGTTATTTATTCACTTATTTATTCATTTATAAAGTGTTTACTTAGCTCGGTGCAGATGTAACATCTCATTTACAGCTTGGCCCCGGGGCAGAGAAACAATTGGCAACAGAGGAGGGAAGAGGAGGAAAAGGGAAAAAAAAACCTAAAAAAACAGAATTCGGGAGAATAAGGAGGTAGAGCAGAGGGAAGAGGAGCTGCCGCCTGCCGCAGGGGAGCTCTGGCTCCCTCCGTTGACCCCCACGGGGTAGGGACCATCTGCGGGAGGACCATAGGAGCATCGCTCTCCCGGAGAAACTGAGGCACGGGGTGGTCGCTGAGAGGCGAGGGGTGGCTCTGCCCCCAGGAAGGCACCGAGTACGGACGAGGGAAGCCGTGCCAGCGCTGCCGGCGCCCGTCGGGAGTGGCAACACATCCCCTGCCTTCCTCCCTGCTACCCGGCAGCGCCTTCGTCCGTCCTTGCGGCCTGGGCCCCGGCAGAGCGCATGAAACGTGGGGTTTCTGGCTGCTTTTGGGGGAATTCCTGCTTTCCTCGCCGGTTCCCGAGGCAGGGATGGGGTGGGGGTCGCGCCGGAGGCGGGGCTCGAACCTGCGGGCCCAAAAGGGGCGCGCCCCCGGGCCCCGGCCCCGCGCATCCCTTCACACGGGCTGACGGGCGGCAGCTGCTGATTGTTTAAACGAGGAGGCGGTTGCCTAGCAACCCATAGGAGGCTCATTACCGAAGCCACAGTGATTAACAAAAAAGGGTATGAAAGTAAAATGGATTAATTATTTAATTAACTAATTGATGATCAACTTCTTTTTAATTATTCACTTAATTAAAGAAGTGTAACTACAACACTGCCCTTATCAAGTGTGTTGATATACTGACAAGATTTCAAAGACAAAAAGAAAAAGAAGAAGAAAGGGGGGAAAAATATCTTCCCTGCCAGAGGCCCTGCAGATCTGAACCAGGAGCCACATGAAACACCTTGGGACACCCTGCCAGAAGTTCAGGTGTGGCCCCAAAACTTTCCTGTGAAGAGCTAGGGTGAGAGCCTCCCTCTCAGAGGGAGCAACACCACCACTTGGAGTTATATCTGTTTCCTGCTTCCATGCCGCAGAGCATAAATCCAGTCAGGCTGTGCTTCAAGGAAGAGTTATGGAGGCCTTGCTGCCTCTTAAATCCGGGTTGATCTTTTCCTCTTAACTAGACAATGGTTCAGCTACATCTGGTCAGACCCATCGAGAGAGTTATGGATGGCTGCAAAAGTCTCTGTGGCTTTTTCCCAGGCTGAAAGGTTCGGCTAGGACTGGAGTCCTAGACCCTTCCTAGGGTTGCCTAAAGTGTGCAAAGGAACTGGGAATATCCCAGCCTTATATGTGTCAGTGGAGAGAGGTGAGCATCAGGATGTCAAAGCTGCCCTGGTGCTTGTGCATGTGGTGCATGACAGCCCTGGTTTTCCTTGGTGGGGGGTTCTGGCAGCAAGGGGCCAGGGGGAAGGAGAGAAGGGAGTCCTTCCCTGTCACCCCACGGAGCTCTCTGCCTGCTTAGGGATCCCTGTCCCCAAGCTGTGCTCAGAGTCAGCAATAACAACTCAGTGATTTTGCTTCCAGACGGATTGGACTCCGTTGCTCTGCCCAGCAAGGGTCTGGCTCTCCCTGTATTGCACTAATTTTGTTTCTGCTTTTTTGAAGTAAACAGTGCAGCTTGTCGAAAACATTCACCTCTCTTGATTAATTTACCCCTAATGACAAAGATGGCTCTGTAATCAGCAGGTAAATCGGGGAGTGAAATCCGCCCGGTTTTCCCTGTTAGCATGGCTGATGAGGGAGAGGGGGGCTGGTGCCAAGCCGAGGGGAGAACGGTGCTGCAGGGACTCAATTGATTCTATTTACCCGTCCAAGGTGTGATTGGATTTATTGTCAGCATGAAGAAGACAAACAGATCACCTCTGCTTGGCAGAGTATTGGCAAGTCAGATTTCCTGAAGGAATGGAAACTTGGGAGAGGTGGGCTTGTCTTTTTAAACCTCTTCTGAAGTGTTTCTCCTCTGTGCACGAGGCTTTGGAGCTCACCCAAATAAATCTCGTCCCCCAGGGTCACCCAGAGGTGATGGAACTGTTGTCACTTCATGTTGGGAGAGGGGCTGGAGGTAGCAGGATGCAGTGGGTTGGTACAGCCAGGTAGAGCTCGGAATATCTCAACAATGCAAACCATGAGCACTCCGTGATCACAGGGATGTGACCTGTGATGGAATGAGGCTGTGTCCTGAGGTGTTTTCCTTAGGAGGCACTGAGAAGACACTGGAGATGTTGGAGGGTTGAAAAATAGAAGGGAAGAGTTCTCCTATCCCCATCGAAGGAGGAAAACTCCCAGTGTCAGACAGGCAGACAGAAAGGCAGATGTGTCTGAGACAAGACAGTAGGAGAATGGTCAAGGCAGCCTAACTTCTCCCTCACCAGTTCCCTGTGACTCCACTGGGTTTTAAAAACATAAACCAAACCTTCCCCTCCATTTAATTCATGTACCTAATCCCCTAACTCTCTTAATTAAGCAGAGGGAAGTTTAAATTGTTCTGACCATCTTTGGGGGGATTATATATTTCAATCATCATTATGGTATGGCTATTTGTGATACCACGAGATAGATAGGTATATCCATTGTATAATCAGCCATACAAATTATAATCCCCCCAAAGACATTTAATAACAATTTAAAATACTGACTACTGGACATAGGGCATCAGCAGATTAGAAATTAATGTGAATGGGGGGGTCGTTCAAGGACTCTGGATGGTGCTTTATGCACCGAGCTTCTGTCCTACAGCTGTCCCTCCTGGCATTAGGACCAGAGTCAGTGAGGAGGAAGGGGCTTCCATTCCTGGGTTCCCTCCCATGCAGCAGCATCTTGCATGGATGCATCACTCTGTCTGCAGATGGAGCTCAGGGTGAGATGGACGTGCTGGGTATCAGGAGCATCCTCATCCTCCCAACCAGCTTTCGTCTCTTGGGATGCTGGGATGGTCTCATTACCTCCACTGGAAGCTGTGGATGTGCATCTGAGGGCAGGATGTGGTCTGATGCTGTCTAATTTTCTTGGAGCTGTACACGGGGGTCCCCACTGACATTAGAGGGAGCTGCTGAAGCATATCGAGAGAAGAGGAGATGCTACGAGTGCTTGCTCTCGCAGCAAAACTGCTCAGGGGTGTCTCTGTAACTGTGAAATCAGGCCTTTTGAAAGCATGGATTATTGAGTGAGTAGATCTAGCCAGCTCCTTTAGGGCCATTAGTCCTCATATGCACTTGGTTATTTTATACTGAAAGCATACGGGGGAGATTATGTCATTTTTAGGGTAGGGGGGAGAAGAAACAGCAATTTTTCTGTCTTAGGAGTAAGTGAAAATAACTGATTGAAACCTACTAAAACAGAAAAAGACGCAGGTCTAAGAAATAAAACCACATTCTGACTTGACAGCAAAAGTGTTGCAGGCTAAGATCTAACTTAGTGAATTTTTGTAGCCTGAGTTTGGATGGCAAAGAACTTGAAGCCTCATGGCTTAAATGGAACAACAGGACACAGGACTCTTCATATTTCTGCCAGGGAAAAGCTGAGTCCAAACAAATGTGCTTGGCAGGCATCATCCTTTGCAGAAAGGCCAGACCAGCTAAAAAAAATGATTTCTTGCTCTGTTTTTAAAGAACGATGTGGAGATAATTTTTTCTGCTTCATTGAATTAGCAGAAACGTTATTGTTACGTTGTGCCTTTGGTACAGACAGCAAACGCTGTGTATCAGCTGAGGGGAGCCTCACTCCCTTGGGGTATGAGGGCCACAGGGCTCCTGCCACCCACCTGCAGCAGGAAGGGCAGAGCCAGGAAGGGTTTGGGTCTGAGTCAGAGAAGGTGACAGAGGGAGCTGGGTGAGGGAAGAGCTGATGGCTTTGCCTGTTAGCAGCAGTACAGCAAACTTACATCCTTGTTTGATCCATAGTCATACGGGAAACAGCTGAACAGTTGTCTAACACAGCAAGGGATCTTGCTGATGATGAACCTTGCTGAAGAAATTGTTCCCTCAATGTGTCCCCAGTTCCTTATCTAGCCTCCAGAGCTGCAGCTTTTGAAAGGTTTTGGTATGGTTTTTCTAACACCTTGTTGTAGCGTGACCCCCTCACCAGCTCCAGGCAGCCCCGTGCTGCTGGCTCCTCAGAGCCCTCAAAAGGGCAGACGTGGGGCTCCTGGTGGTGTAGGGCTGGGTGGCTGCTCTGTCAGGTCCACAGCCCTTGTACATTGGCTATCACCGAGGGATGAAGACAATTCAGTCCTGGGAAACACTAAAATCCCCAAATAAATGAGATAATGGCCAAACACACCCCTGAGGTGAGTTCAACAGACACCCAGAGGTGGGGACTGATGCTCTTCATCCAACCCAGCAGTGCCAAGTGTTTTGTAAGGGGTCACCAAGCTTGGCTTTAATAGGAGGGAAAAGGCCTGGCCTCAGGTTCTTTGTTAGAAAGGGAGGCCAAATCCAGTCCCTTCAAGGATCCCAGCTTTGTTGTCTTCTTCACAGCAAGCCTGCTGTTTATTTTCCTGCAAGAGGTCCTCACAACAGAGGTCTTCTTCTCTGTGAGCAGGGTGTGGGGTTTGTCCTGGTGTTAGAGAACCTGACTCCATGCCCTTAGAGAGAAAGTGCCAGGAGTGGGGAACCCAGACCAGTGCTTACAAGGGATCAAATGCCCTGGTGAGGGGCAAGTTACACCCTGACCTGGCCCACTTGGGAACAGTTTGGGGCCTGCTGGTGTCAGCTAAGCTGGCTCAGACACTGGGTCTGTGCTGCAGCTGTGCCCTCTCTCTCTCTGGCTTTAAATCACCTTCAGCTTTCCTGTTTCTGTGGGCTCATCTTCCCTCCTCAGGAACCTCTACATCAAAGCTGTGCAGGGAAAAATACACTGCTAACTTCTTTAAACAGTCCTGGGCATTTTGATTACAGGATCTGGCAACTACTTTTCCAGAGCTTGCGAACTTCTTGGAAAATCTCCAGGGAGTTTCTCTCTGGGGGAACTTTATATTTTCTTGCTGATTTTTTAAAGTCTGCTGATAACACCACATGAGGGTTTTTTTTTTTTAAGCACCAAACTCTTGATGGATGCTGGGTTTGTAGGAGCTGTAAATGTAAATTGTTTTTCTTCTGGCCACTTATGTTTTATTTGAAACGTACAAAATCTGAGTGTGTAGTTCCTGAGAGCTGGCCTAGAGAACAGCAGCACTCCCAAGTAGTTTGTCTCCTATCAAATGGCATTAATAATTTAGTCTCTAATTAAAAGTGAGGTCAAACAATGAAAAATGACTGAGCTAAATGGTTACGCTGTGATGTATTAAAGTGCCTGGTGGGTTTTAATGGATGGAAGGAGCGTTGTTATTTGTTTATGTACAAAACACTTTCAGTCAAAGACTATAGGAGTCCCAAGGAAATGTATTTAACTAACATCTTTTACAGGTTACTGAGTCAATGTCTTAAAGAGACAATTTTTGCACACCTTTTATATCCTTCAAATTGCTCAGCTACTTGTAAAAAAGCTTCTCTTAATGACGAAGGGAGGAAGAAAACCTGCTTTGATGCCTCTCAGGCTGGTTCATCAGATAATGTTAACACTCAGAAATATCTAAGGGGATCTAAGACATCATGGGAGAGGTATTTGAAGGGAGCTTGTTTTTTATGTTCTGGAAGATGCTCTGGGTGTCCGTTCCCAGCATACTGGTTGCTGCTACTGCCCTGAGTGATTTTGGGAAAGTACCTGCCATTAGTTTGATTACTTTATTTGTCAGCAGCCTTGCCCAGAAGCTACCCTGTACTGAACAGCACCGTGCTGCCCCAGCAGCTGCTCTTCCAAAGAAAAGTGGGGAAGAAAAAAAAGATTTCACCTATCTGTGTATAGAGAGGGAAACTGAGAGGAGGACTCTGACTCCTGTGGGAGCAGGTCTCAGGAATAAAGCATGGGCAAGTAAGCAGCTATTGAGCCCTCTGTCATGGCTCTTGCCAAAACCAGGGCTGCCCAGAGTGTCCAGTAAGGGCCTCACCCACCTGACCAGCCTTCCCAGCACACCATGGTGGGGTGCACTTGCTCTGTTCAAGGCAAATTGTGCAACTACCTGTCAGTGGGAGAGACCTGACTTCATGGAAGTGAGGGTGGGTGTCCCACTGTGGACAGGAATGTACCATTTTGTAGATTCTCTGTGTCATTTGGGTGGAAATTTTGTATTTCTGACCCAAAGTTAGGGCACAAAGGTCCTTGAATGGCAGGAACATAGAAATGTATGGGATGGCATGTCTGGGATGATCCACTGGGAACCTTGGCTTCTGTTTCCAGGGCCTCAGGGTTAAGGCATTTGCTCCTCTATAGACCTGCCCTTATGGTTTTACAGACACCTTTGCAGAAGGCTGAAGTAGAGGGTGATGATTTGTCTTTCTCATGGTAAGCACACCCAGGATATTCCACCAAATATCAGAGGTGCTTTGTGCTGTCCAAGCACAACAGGAGAAACACTTCTGCTCATTGAGGCTGTGAGTGAAGGTTGGGTTAAGAATGGACCCAAGAAACTCACATTTCTTTACAGTACTCTAAACAACCAAAAAGCTAGGAGACTCCAAGTCTTGACTCCTAAATACTTAGCCTTTATTTATTTACATTCTTAGATGACAATCTTTATATAAAAAGACAGGAAGTTGGAGTTTTGCACCTATTTCATTTAACACCACTTAACTCCTGGCACTGGCCCAATATGTCTCCATTAAGAGAAGACTTTGCAAAAATTGTCCCAATTAAGCAGCAGCATTGCGATTTGCTGTTGTTAGGCTAAACTGGTTCCCTGGGAGATGTCCTAATGAGGTATCCATCTTGATTAAGTGCAGACCCGTGAAGTGCTTCCCAATTAAAGGACAGAGTACGCATGTATATCCTCCAAAAATTTTTTTTTTTAGGAATAGTTATTTGTGGAATCTCCTTTGGGGCTCACTTCCCCGAGGACAAGGACAGTGTTTGCTTTGATGTGGGGTGATGCTGATCAGGCCCATCACAAGTGGTCGTGGACTGGCAGCACCCACATTTGTGTCTAGATCTCCAAATTCAGAGCAGCTGAAGGAGAAGGCCCAGTGGAGGAGAGCCCAGGCAGAGGCAGGTGCCATTCCTCCATGTCTGTTCAGTTTTTATATCATGGGTTGATTGTGAGCTTACACTGTGAGGTTGGCAAAATCCCTTTTTCTCTGTGTTTCATGACACCTTTCTAAAACAGGGGGAAAACACTGAGGCTGAGGAGACAAGTGACAGGAAGGTAGGAAGGACTCAGGTATCAACTGGTTTTATGGACAAACTGGGTGTGTGGCCATGGTAGAATGGAAGGGGAAGATGTACCTTCCCTCCCTCTATCTCCCTGCTGAAGCTGCTCAACCGGAGGACAGGGGGTGACTTGCAAGGAGAAATTCCCTCTGGTTTTAAGGAGAAAGCCCCCAGACTCCAACATTTCCCTATGAGAATGGTGCAGCCCTGACACAGCATCCCAGAGAGGCTGTGGAGTCTCCACCCTTGGGATTTTGAGAAACCTGGTCTAGGCTTGAAGCTAACCTTACTTGGGCAGGAGGTTGGGTCATGGACCTCCAGAAGTCCCTGCCAACACAGGTTCTCCTGCCTCACCAGCAAGGCTGGGGTTAAAGTGGTGTCGTGGTTTGAATGACAGGTGTCTGCTAAGGCAGGCAGGAGCCTTCCTTGGAAGGGAGAATGTAAACCCCCCTCCCTCTGAATTATTATAACTTTGAAATTAAGGGGCTCTCAGGCAAAGGTATGGGAATAGGAATAACAGTTCCTTATTAGGGGAACTAAAATAAAAAATAAAACCAAAACACATGCAGTATTACAAAACAGAAAAACACCAAACCAACCCACTGACAGAGTCAGGATGTCAGAGACAGACCCACCCTGTGGGTCAGGGTGTTGGTGGCAGTGCCATTCCATGGTGGCTGCAGTCCCAGTGGCAGATGTGGCTCTGTTGAAGTGATGCTCCTGTAGAAAAGTGGAGCTTTTGCTGAAGGTCCAGTGGTGATAGATGGGCCTGGTCTTCCTCTGAGAATCCAGTGGAAAGGGCTGCCTTGGTGTTCCAACTCCTGGATTTTTATCCAGGTAGGAATATTTGGCTCCTCCCCCTGGCTGGAGCATTTCCCAGTGTGATGATGGAATTCTATCAGTGAGATTCAATGGCCCATTAGCAGAAGCTATCTCCCTGGAGGGAGAATGGGTTGTGGAAGAGAGAAGAAAACTGCCCCAGCAGGGTTTTTAACAATTGGCCCATTGACAGAAGATTACCCCACCTGGGTAATAAAACCCCAGTTTCAACAGATGGTGATAGAATGCAGAGTTTTGGTTACATTTTGCACTGCAACCCATGACAAGTGGGGCTCCACCAACAGCCCCAACCCTCCAGAGTGGCCCCACAAACCATTGGGGTGGGGAGGGCTTGGTGGGAGGTAAATCAGGAGGAAGGGGGAGAAAGGCAGTGCTGTGACACTCTGTATGGGGTTTGGAGAAGAGAAAAAACACCTGAAAGTGAGTTTCTTCTCCAAGAAGTAAGAGCCTCACTTCTTCCCTTTCAATAACTTTCACTTTAGTTTAAACCAACAAATGTCCATTTGTCAAGTGTTAATATTCACCCAATGTCCAGAGGACATACCTTGAAAGTTATTTATTACAGGATTTTTTTTTCTTCCAAGGAAACAGTGTTCTCATTCCATATTTCTTCTGTGCTACAGAATTACCAATCAACTGTTTTGGAGTAATTTTAAATACAATTATAAGGAATGTGATTAGGACAAATGCAAAAGAAGTTAAACATAATCAATTCCTCAGTGCTGCCTTGTGGTTTACATTTTAGTATCGTTTAAGGGGATTTGCGCCAACCTTTTGTAGTAGATTAAAGGCAGATATTTTGTTTGTTACAATCAAACCTATGATTTTGGTTTTATAAATTTTTAAAATATTAATTATAGTTTGAAAAGTACATGGAGGTGAATACGTTAACTAGTTTCCTGCTTAGATAGCAACTATTTGGTGTTTGGCATTAGATTAGCAAGGAGCAGGTTGGGAATTTTAATCCACCTTGTTAAGTTATTAAATTTTCTTTATTTACATACAGATCTCACTTTCATTAACATTGTAACAGGTGGTCATTAACAATTTATCATGTGCTAGGCAGAAACAAAAAAAAAAGATTTTGCTACCAAGTTTTCTCTGAGTGTCTCAATTATACTATGTAGCAAGGCTAAAACAATTACAAATACTGTTTTACAACAGCGCTCAAACTTGGGTCCATGTGGAAAAATCAGTAATCTTTGAAAATTCCACAGTTTGTAGTTTCACACTCTGTGTAATTACGCAAATAAAGCTTCTTTTAATTTCAAACAGGGGGATATTTTTACTCTAAAATACCTGCTACGTTAAAAGTATTTGGGTTGAAGAAAGTATGGACCCCTTATTCCATCCTACTTATTTGCAACTTAGGTGAAGGCTAATAGAATTTTAATATGATCTGTAATCACACTAAAAACTGTAGTTCAAAATTCCTGAGCATCACTTCAGAGCTATTGAATAGCCCTGGATCTAATTAGCATAATCATTTGCAGAGCCCTTGGAGTCCTATTTTCACAACCTTTTTATATTCTGAAAACAGGGGGTTTATGGTTTCTTTCCATTTTTTGGCATAGGAGAAGGACATGGCACAATTTCCTTCTCCTTCCTGCCCCTCCTGCTCCCCCCTCTTCCCCCAGCACGTTCCACCCCCAGCAGGCACCTGTGGGCCCACAGAACAAACCCTGGCCTCACTGCATCCCCCCCAAAGCCTTGGAGACAGCTGGAGGCACTGGGAGCTCTTCTCTTTCTCCTAAAAATAAAGTGCTTGATAAGCCTAGCTCTCTTTTTAGCAGCGCCTGTTCATTTTGGAAGGAGCCGGAGCCTCCAGCAGCGCTTTCGGCGCAGCCACCTCTCCCCCATCCCTGCATCTCCAGGAACTGCTCTTCTCTTGGCAGCCAAGGGCTCGCTCTCACAAGGTGGTTTGTTCTGGCAAGGCATCTAAATAGCTGTGGTCCTGGCACCACTCTCTGTTTTTCAGGATAGAGTCCTCATTTGAGCCTCTTGTCATTTGCAAGATTTCCAGCAATGCTGGTGCGTTTGTGATGATCCATAACACATGGGTGATTTAGGAGCATTCCTCAGGCTTCCAGCTCCTGCTACACCCAGGAATTCAACCCCCACTTTAGGATGACTTTTCTCAGTGTTATTTGAATTGTCATCTGGGTTTGGTGCATGACTCAAGCTGCAAGAAGCTCCTGCAGGATCATGTTTTATTCCATATAAAATGTCTTTGATGCTCTTAGAGCACATAGAGTGCTCTAGAATGGCTCTTGGATTGACTGATGCTGCCTCTGTGTGTGGTGAAAATAACCTTCACGTTACACTTGATCTTTTTTTGATCTCTTTAGGTAAGAAAGGATTGTGGAGACATTACAATTCTTAAGCAGATCCAATTCTAGTTCTTCACTGTCCATGTCATCCATCTTTCTCTCCTAAACTGTGGTTAGGTGAGATGTTTAAAAACAACCATCACAGTTCACCTCAGGTTGACAAATCAGCACCCTAAACCCCTTCATTGGCATTTCTATTTCATTTCAAATAGTTTACACCAGAACTGGGGGATCTCAGTTGCCTCATTTGTCCCACCAAGCCTTATCTGCAAGAACAAGAAACACACAAAAACAATTACCCCTGGAAAATCCAGTGCCACCAGGCTGGTTGGTGAGCTCTCATGTCCAGTCACAAATATGATCAAACTCTTAGGCTTCTCCTTCAAAACACATTTTATGCATGTCTGGTGATCTTGGTTTCAGTGTTCATTTTGCCCCTGGCAGTTTGTCTTTGCGGCTCACTGGAGCTCAGTGACTGGTTTTCAGTGTATTTCTGGACTGTCAGTTTGTTCCAAGCTGCAAAGTGATTCTCCCTCTGTAATTTGAGGACTTTTATGAATTGAACATCAAAGAAGTCTGTGAGTCCCGCTCTGTCTCTCAAGACTGATTCCTGCAATTAGAGTTTCCCTAAATCCTTTTAAAATTATCATTACTTTCACAAATCCAAGCCACAAAGTGCTGGATTCCCGAACTGTTTTATTTCCTCACTCTGCACATCGTAGCTGGGTGTCAAGGGTTGGGACAGTCATTTCTGGCTTTAGTGGGAGCTGATTGTTTGCTTCCACATCTGGACTAACATGTGAGTTCTTAGAGGAGCCAGGTGTGAGAGTTCAGTCTGGGGTAGGTGTATCTTTATAAACACATTTACTTTGAAAGATACAAACCTGCATCCTCATTCTGTTTGTTTTCAGGATGCTTATGGACTTGGTCCAGCAAATTTTCCTGCCTCGTGTTTGACAAAGGTCACACAAATGTGGAGAAAGGCCAAGTTCTGGTAGTTTTTTCCTGATCCTGAGTGAGGCTATGTGTAGGTGGGTGCCCAGCCCTAATCTGTGTAGGCATCCTCAGCTGGCATTGTTTTGTGAATGTCACTTGTGCTGTGGCTTGAGGAACAATCCTGCTGTGTTGGTTGAGCATGGTTAATGCCCTGCTGCAGGTTTTCCTCCACCCCTTCCTCACCCTCACCTGCAGCACCAGCATCCCTTACTCATGCTTGGATCCTGTGCATGGGAAAGTAAATCTGTAAGAGCATTTTATTTTAAAAGACATGGAAAATTAATGCCTAGAGATTACCTTAAGGAAGGACACAGGCAGAATGCCTCCCTGCTTCTTCCACTGTTCTCTGCCTACATCCATTTTGTAGAAGCTTTTGAATTGCTTCCTTCTGACTAAAATCTTTCCACAGCAAAGATGTCCTTGATTGTGCTATTTTAAAAAGTAATTTTCCCCACCCTTGAAAGTTTTTTATCTGCAGCGTTTTGTATTTTCTCACTGACTTAAATAGCCTGGTCTCTCTCAAAGTAGAATAGACAGTGCCTTTATTTATCCTGTTGGTACTTTAAACTGCAATAAGATAAATGGGCACAATTATAGATGTGTACCAGAAAAGGAACATGTGTTCTAGCATATGTGATACTAACCTAAGCAGACATCTAAATGTACTTCTCAGATAACAAACATTACACACACACATATTTATTAAACTCAGCAACAGCCTTTGCCATCCTTTTCAGCTACTTTTAAACAGCTGGTGAACTGTCAAAACCACGTTAAATATTTTAACAAACAAGTTAAATATTTTTAGTTGTTTCTCTGATGGTAGTAAAAATTCAGGATGGAGTAATCTAACTGCTTTTGTGAAATGCTCGGGGAAAAGCTGAAGATGATTTTATTTGGCTGTAAGTTGCGAGCCAACTTTCCTTCGAAAGGATTAAGCTGAGCTCTGCACCTGAGACCCAGCGAGCCACGCCAGGCATGGCAATGCCTTTGCCATCTCTGAACTCCTGGGATTTGTGGTGGGGAAAACCCCTTGGAGTTGTTCCTGTGGGATTTACTGCAGGTTAACGCAGCGGGTTAGATCATGGAAAGCTGGTAAATGTTTATTTATGGTGCCTGGGTGTTTATGGGGCTCTTCTGCTCCGCTCCTGCATTCCCTCTCTATAGACCTGGTCCCAAAAGCCTGGGGAGCAGCACAGGCGTGGTTTGGGCTGTGCAGACACGAGTGGCAGAGGGGCCTTTCAGAGCTTCAAGGCAAGCTGGAAGCTCCAAGCAGCGACGATTTATATCACTAAAAGTCAGAAAGGATTTGCAAAGTACCCATTCTATTGCTATTTAAGTGTAACAGAGAAAATCCACAGTGAAAAGGCACAGGCCAAGAGTCTTTTTATGTTTAATATACATAAAAAAGTTGAGTATTATAACATGCGAGCAGGAGATAATGACAGGTGAATAAAAAGAAAGACAGTGATGTATCTAGCAAAGTGTCAGATTGATAAATAAATGAACAAAGACAGGAGAATAAAAGGCTGTTATGAAATATATCAAATCTGATGTGATATGGAACGTGTTGCGGGAAGTTCAGTCTTCCTTTGCCGAGACAGGAGTCAAGGACAAACAGTTTGTCTGCGATTACGAGCTGTCCTGGCTGGGGAAATAAATACACCTGGAAGATGGCTCTGTCCTTCCCCCTGCCTGGCTGCTAGCACAGGAGCACCAGGGAAGTTAATACAACACAATTTATTATGGGTGGCGTCTCCCATGCAGAATTATTACAAACTACTTCTGACTGGATTATGTGCTGTCATGCAAAACTAAGAAATCAAGAAAGCACAGTTCAGGCTGCACCCTCCCATCTGCGGAGAGGAAGCAGAGCTGGAAGCCAAGCGAGAGGATCGTATTTTGCTATAATGGAAGAATGATTGATTAAGCAGAAAGTGGAGGATTTGGGGAGGAGCCTGCGGTGTCTTGCTAGGGAGAGCAGGAGAAACCAGACATGGAGATGTGATGGATCTTGAAAATGAATCTCAGCACAACAGAGAAGCTCATTAGGGTGTGGTGGATGTCCAGGGGTTGTGGTCCTGCCAGGCAGCAGCACCCACTGAGCAAAGGCAGCACAGGGACAGCAGGGGTGGGAGAGGGCCATGGCCATGCTGTGTTCCCTGGGCAGCAGAAACCCTCAGGGGAAAGCTGCTGGTTTGGGGGTTGGTGATGGAAACTATTGGCAGGTCAAACTTTCCTGCTGGAAACTGAGGAACCAGAGAGAAGCCAGGTCTCTTTGGGGAGAGCTGGCTCCAGCCCTGACCTTCCTGCCACAGGGAAAGGATGATCTCAGGAAAGGAGCAGGGGTCAGCCCAGGCAGTGGCCAGCCTGGGGCATCTGCTTCCCTGCAGCTGCCATGTAAAACTGGCACAAGAGGCTAGAGGGGCAACAGCAGGGAAAAATCCAGCTGTCCATGTGCAGTACAGTGATATTGGGGTAAAGGAGGGTCACAGAACTACCTGGAGGAGCAGGAGAGAAGGATATCAAGAGGGATAGTGAAACAGTCTTGGAGGGTGTCCACCAGCTGTGGTGGGGGCTGTGTTTGCAGATGAATTGGAGCAGCTGTCCCAGTGGGAATGTCCTTGAGCAAAGCTTTTCCCCAAGGCACACAGGGAGAATGGCTGAACAAACAGGAAAAAAAAAAACATTTGTGCTACAGTGCTTTTTGATGCCAAGATGAATTTTCCCCCAAAACTGAGAATAATGAATTTACAGGAAATTGTCGTGGCATAACTTGGTGCAAGATTTTAGAAGAACCACTCGCAGGACACCAGCAGCCTTCTCAGCAGTGATGGAAACATGTCCCAGAAAAACTCAAAAAGGCTGTGAGGTTAAAAGGCTCAGCAGGGGCTGTGGGCAAAAAAGTTTTAAATTTTCCAAGCCTGGCTTCTGAGGAAGATTTTCCTGTGTTGAAACAGACCTAAGGTATCACAAACTGTTATAACTGAGCTAATTGTATTAGTGTTTCATCACTCAGCATTACTGAAAATCTCGTCCTATATTTTTGTGCTTTTTTTATTTTTCTCTTTTTTTTTTTTTTTTTTTTTGTTTTGTTAAAAGCCAGACTTAAAAAAATACTGTCAGAATTACAAACACTGGTCTGATCTGCCAAGTGCTTCTGACAACAGGATCCCTTCTCATCACTCACAGTCCCAGGTCCGAGGACGAGGTTTTGTTAAGAGACTCAGTAGAAAAATGTTTCTTTGTCTCTGTCAGCTCTACTTGGCAGCAATCACAGGGCAGGCAGCCTCCTCTATTAGGATTGCTTTCTGTGTCAAACACTGCATCATTAGAAAGTGAGGCTTGAATGTTATTCTTTAAGCCTTAGATCAACTGTGGAGGCTGAGATGTAATGGAAAAACCTGATGCTGGAAATTCTCGAGTCATTATCACAATTTATACTTAAAAGAGCTCCAGTTTTATAGCAAAAAAAAAAAAATTCCATTCATTTTAATCATTGCGAAGATTATTAAAAGGTTTTGAATATTATTTATTGCAATTTTGTACCAGTTCTAATTCACTCATTAATTCTATTCATCTTGAAACCAATTTTAAACTTTCAAAATTTACCGTAGCATTTTGAAAAGTTAAAGTAACTTTCAAGATGAATAGAATTAATGTTTTCTTTCTCTCCTTACAAACTGTTTTCACCTTCAAATACAAACCATGACCATACCATGCTAATAGCCGCAAATGTATTCTCTGTTTAAGGTTTCAAAACCATTACTTGACAGCTGACATGGAACATAATTTCAGTCTCATTTTCAGTGAGAGACAGTGCAGCCTCCTCTAGGAGCTGCAGCCTCCAACGCTTACTCAAATACATTTCCACAGCTGAGGATGTGGAATGAAGCTTTTTCTTTTCCTCTGCTTCCTTCTGTATATTTTCTGTTTGCTCTGTGTTCCCTCTGACCAAAGACCATTACAAGGTCTGTAGAGTCTGACATAGCTGCCATAAATTTGGAGTGTTTGCTGTGTGGGGAACATCTGGTTCCTAAAAAAACAAAGTGTTATTTTCCTGATGGCTGCAGGAGAATGTCTGGGTTTGATCCACCTGTGAGGACTGATTATTTTTTAAACTTCATACCAACACACAGGAGGTGGATGCTTCCTGGATCCTGTGGCATAGCTCTGCCAGAACGGGCCTTCATTTCCTAAATTCTTCAGGTTAAAAAAGTTTCTCTCCTTTGCCAAATTTCTACAGAACCTGAAGGAGCAGGCATGGTTCTTTCTTTTACTGAATGATCCCAAATTCCTTTCTGAAACAAGGAAAACCTCAGCAGAAGCAGCTGGAAACTCTGTGAACAGAGTGTTTTCAGTTTTGCATCATTGGGCAGGCTGCTGGGGTGCTGTGGTGAAGGTGAATTCCTTCTCACACCAAAGGCTGGCTGTTCTTTGTGATTGCCTTCATCTGCAGATGTTAAAGGTCCTACACATGAATCCGGTTTTCTGATAAACCCCACGCTGCCTTTCTTCTGGCAGTGAGATTATTTGCAATAAGAGTTTCTGGAGCTTTGGGTGGTTTATTTTTACGTTCTGAAATGATGGTGTGTCTGTAGCAAAAAGGCAGCTTCAGGTGTGTACATGAGTGGTCTGAGATATATCAGTTATTTGGAAAGGTCTGCTGGTGACACATAACTGCGAAACCATTCTCATCTTGGATTTTGTAAGGTCATCACTGTGTTCAAGCCTGCCTCTCATGCTTTGCTACAGCTACAGCATGAAGAGGGACATATATTGTAAACACAGAACTGCAGAAAGGTCTTTGGTGGGTACATTTATCATTTGAAATCAACAGAGGTGGGTTTGTGGGGGTTTTCATGAGTGTGTTCTTTTTCTTTTTTGAGGCTGAGTTTAAATCTGTAGAGAACTCTACCAGTTTTTCCATATATTGCTGGGGCATTTTCCCTTGGATGGTTTAGGCCAGTTGAAAATGCCACAGAGATGCTCTTGCCATCCATAAACCACAAAGGTAAAGCTAGATTTGGCCCAGCTTTCTCTCACACCCCAGGGAATGCCCCTACTCTTGGTGGGAAGCCAGGAAGAAAACCTCAGAGAAGCAGTGGATAGTAGTGCAATTACAGAGTCCAGAGAAAATGTGGATGGGGTTCGCCAACTCCCAAACCCTTCAAAAACTGGAAACAAAATACCCACAACTGGAAAGCAAGACATCCTGGGCAACTGGTGAACAAAGAGTTCTCCGGAAGATCTTTCTCTGTGACAGGTCCCCTGGGCTCCTTTGACTGTGTAGTGGCCACTTTGCCATGGCTGTAATGTATGATTTTTGCTGGTTGAAACCTCTTCCTGAAGGAAATGGGGACAAACCCTGTTTCTCTTTGTGGGCTGGGCTGTTGGAGTGCTTGAAATGCACTGTGGCTGAGCATAACTCTTTTTTATGCTTGTGGTCACTTGCTTTGGTTTTATATGTGGTGAGTCTGGCAGTGTGGGATGTAGAGCAGGGGGCCCCCAGTGTTGTCAGGGAACGTGTCTGAGTGAAGCATTTTATGGCTTGGCTCGATCTATTTCCTAGCTGGAATATTTCCACCAGCTTCCTTTGGCCATGCCCAAGGCTCCAGCTTGTGGTTTCCGTACTTTCCTTCCCCTGAAGACTGCCGTGTTCTCCTGGAAGAGGGAGGGAGTGCAGGGAAGGATGCTGCTTTTGTGCTTTCTGCATGTTTGAGATGAAAGTTCCTGCTGCTCCTCCCTGCTCCATGTACGGATCTTATCCCAGAGAGAAGCGGAATGTGCAGATTGCCTTTAGCACCAAGCTTAAGTGGATCCTGCTCGGCAGCTGCCAAAAAATTTATTCCCAGGAAAGGAATTAGAGGTTTAATGCAAGTGAACACACCTGAGGTAGCTGAGTCTCCCTGGCGCAGAGACTAAGTCTGGGAAGATGTAGCAGGAGATCCAGCAGGATGCATGCACCAGGTCAGTATCTCAGCTCCTCAGTGGGTTTCCCCTCCAGGTGTAGCCCAGGATCGTGATCAGGAGCTCAGGTGGAGAATGAACCCTCTGTGTCTCAGATGAGTCTCAGCCTCACGTCTGAAAAAGCTGCAACCCGTCCAAGGGGATGAAGACCTCTTCCCTGTGACAAACAAAATTGTTGTTGCCAGTGGCTACGCTGACCTGTCTGGTTTTTCTCTGTCCAGCTGCCTTGCACAGCACTGCAGCAGATATGGGGGCCAGCACCTGTGAGGAGGATGGATGGTCACTTCTGAATTTTGTAAGTCTAAATCTTGGTGTCATGTTCAAAAATCTGCTCCCACCTGAAAAGTTTCTGTTGCACAGCAGATCTGCAGCAGTGTTTGCAATGGGGCTTCAGGAGTTGGCAGCCTTGGAAGCCGAGATGCTGCAGGACTGAGAAATGAGTCTCCAGCTTTATCCTTGACTGGGAAGTTTGAAAAATAAGCAAACATAAAAGGGATTATTATGCTGTTTTTCAAGCCAAAAATGTGAGCAGTAATTCAGACATGAGGAAAGCTGTCATTGCCCATGGCAGCTTAAGGAAACTGGCCAGAGAAAGGAAGTGCTGTGTGCTGAGGTAACACAGGGAAGAGCCTTAGAGTGACTCTCGGGCACCTGCCAGGTCAAAAGAAGCCACCAGCTGACTGCCAGAGGCCTTGGAAGGGGTCCAGAGTTAGAGCAGTGCCTGATCCCTAAGCTGCTGGGTAGTTGAGGAAGGCTTTGTGATTTAGGATGGCCATTGCTGTTTAAAGCGTTGGCATTGTGTTGTAAACACAGTTTAGCCAGATGATGCATTTCCTATTTCAGTTTCTGATTTCAATTAGAAACACTGACTGGCTCGATACCATCATTACTAAACTGAAGCCTTTAATATTCAAGGCAAAAAAGTTTCAAAAAGTGAATGAATTGATCTGTCACTCATGCACACTGTGTCCAACTCAGCAGTGCAAAGGCAAAAGGCAGAATAACCTCTGGATCTGTATCTCCAAATACACAATAAGAGCAATTGCCTAATTCCCTTTAAAGAACAGCCTTAGAAAATAAGACTTTATTTTTGATGAGAGGTCAGTGGGAATTACTTGGATTGTACTGCAGGAAAATGGGATTGAGAAGACAAAAATGAGAGGTTTTGGAGACAGAGCTGGTAGATAGACTCATATTGGATTTGTGCTTCTTTCTGTTTAAGAAATGTGGCCCTTACCATGCCACTGGTTTTTAAGCAAAGCTCTCCATTGATTTCAGAGGGGTATCCTACCCAAAAATCAATGGCAGGAGATGCCCCCATGTATTTACCTACTCTGATTTGGTTATTGACTTTTAATAACTCTACAGATACTAACAAGGCAAAATGCCGGGACAAAGTTGCTGCAAATTTAAGTCAGGAATTCCCTTGGAAATCTCATGTGGCAATGCCTAAATACCTTATTTTTCCATAACCACCCCCCAAAATGCAAATTTTTCTGCTCTCCAAGTGAACGTGTACCTTTTTTTTCCCTGAGTGATCACCTATCCATCAGAAAATTGGGAGTGGGAGGGGTGCAGAGCAGGCTGATTCTGAAAAGCTGCCTGCTAAAGCCCTGATTACTGTTATCAAGCAAAGAAGCAGTCCAGTTTAAGCTGCTAGGGTTTCTGACGAGCAACAGGTTATAATGAAGGAAGGCAGAGGAACGCGTGAATGAGCGACTACAGACCCTGGTAAAGAGAGGATTACACTGAAGGTACGTTCCAGGAAAGAGACTGCACATTTCAGGGCAAGGCAGCAAATGGGCTTAAAAATAATCTGAATTTTTTCTTTCCCTCCCAATCCAACAAAGATAGAGAGTGTAAGATGCTTGTGGAGGGCAGGTCAGCACATCAAACAGGCTCTGCTGGCACTGCTGGGAGCGGTGAGGGAAGGATCCTGCCTGCCTGAGGTGAGTCAATGAGGTTAAAACGTGCACTCTCACCAAGCTGGTCCTGCTGGTGTGGGGGGGGTTGGCTGTGTATCTGCACAGCATCTCCCCCAAGCACATCACTGTTGTCTCCTCCATGGCCTTGCTACATTTTCTGGTTGCAGTGGATGTTATCTCAGCAGTCCTCTGGTCATTTTAAGTCCCTAAATAAGCCAAAGGAAGGGGTTTTGGATACCCTTCTCCTTTTTAGGATATGCTGGAAATTTACTGTGAGGAAAAGGTAAAGCTGACATTTGTAACACTGCAGCTGCTTGGTAGCAACTGCCTGTGTGGGGTTTGTTTCCCTGGGATAAATAAAAGCCCCTTCCCCTCTGGCAGTTGAATAACTCACCTGGTATCTACTCTAAGGCAAAATTGAGTGCATGACTACAGAGTGAGATTGCCACAATTGCAGTCCAAAACCCATTTTAGCTGGACATGTCTGTTCTAACAACTACGATCCAGGAATCATTTTGGTTTATGGCAAAGAGAAAAGCTTCAAAATGGTTCAAACCCCAGTAGAAAGGCTGATTTTTGCTCTTCTTACACCATGAGGGTGATTGCAGCAATGTCAAGATACACCCTTTACTAGCCAGAGATAAGGCAGTGCCCTTTGCTGTCTGAAGATTGTGCAGGGTTTGTGTTCTTGTCAAACGGACGAGGGATACAGCATTCCTCTTTCCACCGAGCTTTTGAGCAGGCACTGATACATTTATAAATGGCATGTGATAAGCTCTAAAAATGCCACTTTGAAATTGAACCCAGAGAAGTGTGAACCATCTCAAACAAAAGTGATTCGCCTTGGTCACTTGACAAGTGCAGAAGGAATTTCTGGCGACAGGAAGAAAACCAAGGCAGCACCAACCTGCTAGGCTCCCCAAAAGCTCTGGTGAGAAGGAGCCCTCCTTGGCTCCCACTGTCCCTGCAGAACCCTTGCTCCTGCTTTGACTGTTTCCCTCACTGATGGGAAAGATGGCTCTGAGCAGGAAAAGCTCAGGATGCAGCAGCAGTGTCCAGGGCAAGGCACAAATCTGTGCTCAGCTGTGCCAGATATCGATCCCCACACCGGGCATCCCCGCTCTGCACGGCTCTCACTCATTACAGGGCAACAGGTGAGAAGTGCCCTGCACACAAACTGTCAGAGGCACATGGATCACAGGTTCCTTGTGAATTGGACAAAGTTTCAGCTCTGCTGCAGCTCCAGGTATTGTTGGTGTTGAGCACAGGCTGTGGCAGCCTGGAGAACCAGGGTTATAATGCACTCTGTGCACGGTGTCACCCTACTGGAAAGAGGCTCATCAGAACATGGCATGTCAGTTGTCACTTCACTGGGAACAGGTGAAACCCTATTATCAGTACACTGTCTACAGACTTCTGCTGCATCAGAAAACAGCTCGTCAGTGCTGTGTGTACAAAGATGTCACTGGTTTCTGCTGAACTGCACACAGGGCTGTTCCTACAGCTGCCTGATGAGTACAGAACAGCACTGTGGGAGCAGCAGGTGAGGGAGCAGCCTGGGGACAAGCTGGGGCTCTGCTGGGAACATCTGATGTATGTGGGGGGACAGGCAGCAAAGGGTGGAAGGGAATGGGACAATTTCCTAAAGATCAGGATTTGGTTGCCTCTTTTGTGCCAGATCAGGTGGCTAAGCCTGGACAAACTACACTGTAGAGGCTGAAGGTGGTCAGAGACACCCCAATGTGCTGCTTTGTGGGGTAGTGGTGATGCTACTGAGAGCAGGGCTTGACCCATGCCATGCAAGGAGAAACACAGACTGAGCTCTGAGACTGGCTGGACCATTGCTCCTGCTGACTCCACCAGCAGCAACTCAGTCTGGTGTGGAAGCAAATTCCTCACTTCAGGAGTAGCAACCTGGAGTCTGAGGATGGCATCACTTCTTGGAGCTTAGTCCTCCTGAATTCTGCGTCCCGCCTTCTGCAGACGTTCTCTCTCCCGTCTCCTCTGCTTCTACCCCAGCACCACTCGACTAATTTCTCGAGTGGGATACACTAATCCCATATTTCTCTGATAGTTACTTTCTCCAAAGCTGTCTTGGAAACCCAGGTGCCAGTTCTCCCCCCTCCTTCTTCCCCCAGCCAGGGAAAAGAGATGGCGAACAGCTTTCTCTTGATTGTGTCGATGGGAGATGATTTTCAAGGTGAAATTTCTAGTTCAGTTGAGTCACTTTCATTCAAGGCAATGAGCAAAATGTCACCCCCACACTGAACCACACTCAATGTGCTGTTCTCCTATTGCATTTAAATTTACTCCACTTTTCCTTTCTGACACCTGTTTAAATCAATATCTTCCTCTCCAGGTCGTGGGCAGAATGTGCCTGGTCTCTCCGCACAGCGCTTCTCAAATCCACTAAAATCAACACAATAATTGAAATATTTTCAAGCTGATTACACCGCTGCCTGAGGCTAGGCTGGTTGCTAAGGGTAAGCTCCCTGGTTGCTAGGGGGAGTAAATCATCTTGCATTATTTGATTTTTGTTATAGATATGAAACCGCTACTCCCTCGATTAAATGTCTCTCAGTCTAACACCTATGGGACCTGGGGAAAGAGAAAAGAAAAGCAGCAACCTTGACCCTGTCAAATAAATATCTCTAACTTTTCCTGTCCTCCGGCTTCCAAACCAAACCTGTCTACTGATTTTTTTTCATTTATTTATTTTTTTTTTACCTGACTTTAAATAACAAAGCTGTGGGGACAAGCAGATGAAGAGAGGAAGAACTGTTCCATTAGAAGATCTCTCAGCTTGGCTAAACACTCTCTATTTACTCCAAGCACAGCATGATGGGGAGCTACAAGGATCTAATAGCCTTGAAGATGTAGAATTGCACCAATTACAGTTCCTATTCAGCCCACAACTCATGAGACATCAGCTGAAATCACAAGGCCAAATCCTGCTCCTAGGTCTGCAGAGTGCAGATCTGGAGCATCTCTGTGGCAGAGAAGGATTTCTCCAATTTTTTTGTGGTTGCACAGGAGCATAATCCTGTTGGACACTGCTGAGGTGAGGTGTCCAGGAACCTGAACGTGTGCTGGACACTTTGCTGGTGGAGCAGGAGCTCTTGATGCATTATTAATAGGAAAGCAGTGTGTGGGGCATACCCCTGTGCTGTGGACATTTTAAAGTGCCTCAGCTGCTGCTGTGGTTTCGTTATTCTCTCAGTACAACCATTGCCTGGGTGAGGGTATTATCCCTGTAGGGTCCCCTCCAAAACCACTCAGAAATTAACGTGACCCAGTAAATCTCTTACAAGCCATGGCAGGGCCAGAGGTACAAGAGCCTCTTCTGCCATTTGTGCTGGAAACAACCAGCAGCTCAGAGTGTTTCTGAGGCACAAGGTTACAGAGGGGAGCTGACTTGGCATGAAATCTTTTTCCATCCCTCAAACCTCCAGTTAATCCTCATAACTGCACTTGGCCTTCCCAGCACTGCCCAAAACCCTCTTTCTTAGAAGAGAAAACTGGGGTATCAGAATTGGAGAGCTGCAATTTGCCTTAGGTTGTGCAACTAGTCCCACCCAGACACCTTTTCCCCCCTCAGCTGCTGCAGCATTACCTGGAGAGGATAGGCTGCAGAGCCCCAGCTCCTGCCCATTGCAGCAGGCCATGTCCTTTCCTTCCTGAACCTATTTCTCAAAGGGCAGCTGTGATCCACAATGGACAGGAACAGCAGCAATGTAAATACTGAAAACCCTTTAGTTACAACTATATGCAACAGCAATATCTCCTCTCCCATGTCACCTGATCCCTCAGCTGGAAACAAGGACACAAATGCCATGAAGTAAGTGATGTCAAGAGCTTCAAAAGCAGTTGATGAAATAGGTGCAAAGATAGGTATTTGCTGCAAACCCTGGCAGAGGAGAGGCTGGAGGTGAACAGCATCATTAGCACAAATGACCCAGGCTCAGCCCAGCCCAGCCCGTGTTCAGCAACACCTTCAGCTCTGCTGCTCCCTCTGAGCTATGCCAGTCACAGCAGTGTTTTTTGGGGTTATTGATCAACACATGTGGAAACATGCAGGGCACGGAGAAGTGGGGTCATCAGGAAAGCCTTGTGAGCCTGGAGGACACACCTCTTCCAGCCTGGCTGGCTGTTCTGTCCTTGTTTCCCAAAGTTTTCAGGCAGCATCCCTCTGTGGGGCACCTGCACCTGTGCCGTGCATTTAGTGGGAAATGCCTGCAGCATTAAGAGCATCACAATCTAAATGATTAATTGTTTAATATATTGCAAGCTGGTTACCCCCCTTGGATGTGCCATGTAACAAATGGAGTCGGCAGAGATCTCACAGTTGCGAGCTCCTTGTTTGATTTTTAGCCAGCCAGTGCTGGTGGTTTGAGCTCACAACCACAGCCAGTGCTGCCATCACCTCCTCCAGCAGCTGCCTCACCAGCCCTGGGCTTGGTGCGAGGCTGGGAAGTGCTGCTGGAGGATGGGAGCCAGCCAGTCCTTCAAATACAGGTGTGCCATAGGGGTCAGGGCAGATGCTTCATTCAAGCTCTTACTTATTTTTATCAAAGTGTGGAGACTTGAAGGAAAGCCCAAAGTATTTAACTGAGTGGAATGCTCCACACCTGATATGCAGCAAACACAGGGGATGCAAGGTTTCACTTAAGGGGATGTCAGGTTTCACTTATGTATCTAACTTACCTAAAATCCATATTAAGTACAATTTCTGTTTCAGTATTGTACAGGTCACACTTTATGTTAAAGTTCCACTTATAAATAGTTTATAAAGATTAATAGATGTTTTAATCAATAACTAATCAATAGTTTAGTGACAGGAAAGCCCAGCAGTGGGGATTGCCCCAAGCGTTGTGGGCATTTTGCTCTGGTTTGGTGATGTTTGACTCTTGTTCTGGACTGTTGACAGTGGTGGGATGCAGTACTTCTCCATCACTGGTGGTAGGTATCCTGTGGTCATGGAGGGGCTGGGCTGGGCTCTGAGTATCCTACATTGCAACCAGGGGGGCTCACTGTGGAAGACAGTCCCAATTCTGACCCCCTAAACTCCCAAGAGGGCTGTGGTACAGGGTCCAGAAACCCTGTGGGTCTGTGGGGCCTTTCTGAACATCTCATCACCTGCTGGAATTTCTGGGAGAGATCTGTATTTGTACATGAGGAATATATTTTGTTGAAACATAGTTATGATTTTTAAAAAGATTCTTCTGAGTAATAGTTCTGTATTTTTTTAATGCATCTTTTTATCATACACTTTAAGATTCGTGTCCACATGGGCACTAGAAAGAAAATGTAATTATCTCTTAAAAGAATACAGTCAATTTAAGGAAGACAAATATTAATGTTATATAAATTGATTGGTCAGAGGTTTCCAAAGCAGAGAAGTAGGCACCCATTCCCCCCATTACCCAGAGGAGTTGGGTGTCTAATGTCCTATGAGTCAAACTCCTTATATAAAGCTTCCAAAACAGACCCTGTAATTGAATATTAAGTGACTTTTTCATGAGTTCTTCTGTCTGTACCATGATTATGGTAATTCAACTGGCAATGCTCAAATGGCAAAACAAGCGCTCAGCAACTTGACCACTCTGGAAACCAAGAGAAGCCATTCAGCAAAGCCCAGAGCCAATGTCTTTGCCTCCAAAACCTCCTCTGCACGTGAATCTTTGAAGAACTTTTCCATTTTTAATGACCAGAAATATCTGCCTGCTAAACTTTAACTACAATTGTACCCAAAGCCCGTCTGTCTAGCAGCAGGTGGGCTAGTGAGAGTCACAGTCCTGCTGGGATACAGCCAGCTGTTCCCAGGAATGAATCTCGAGTAAATTAACAAACACCACACAAACCTGTCAATTGAATCATTCTTGATTACTGTAAATGTGGGACTACCCATTAAGGAGCTTCTCCCTCCATGCAGAGGGAGTTTCTTTATCCCTGAGTGTGTAACAGTGACACCCCATCCTCTGCACAGGGGGTCCCTTAGCATCCCTGGGGCAAGTTCACACAGACCAATGAGTTTGAAGTGGTGGAGGTGTCCAAGATGATTTCCTCACAACTCTGAAGGTTCTGCAGGCTTCCAAATTCCATGAATTATTTGGGTGTAGTCAAAGCTTCAGTTGTCCAGGCACATCTCCCTCTTTTTCCATTTGGAGGCTTCTCTGGGGAACAGCGTGGCCACTGAGTAGATCAAAATCCAGGACACCCTCACATCATTGGCCATTTCCCACTTGGCAGGAGTACACTGAGGAGAGAATATCACCTTTATGGAGATGAGAGAGCTGCAAACACATTGCACTGAAGGCAGGAGAGCTCCTGGTACCAGATAACAGCAGTTTACAGAGGCCTGTAGACATCATATAATAATCAGGGCACTGGGTGAGAAGCAGAAGGTCTTGGCTCAACATCTGTCTGTCTAATGTTTGGTTTTGCACCTGAGTTTTGATGGCGTGTTCAAGCCTACTCTGTGAAATCATGGACCTCCTCTGGAGGGTGGATGGCAGCCAAATCCCTGGCTGCTGGCAAAGCCATGGCAAAATTCAGCTGAGGCTGTCTCTCTGCCCTGCCTATGGGTGAGTGGTGCTCTGGAGTGAGGGTGTGGGAGAGCTGCAGATGACCAAGCTGCCCAAGCAGCAAAGAAACAGGAATTTAAGGGCAAGTTGAGTGAAAGTGGGTAGCAGAGAAGCACAGGGAGGTGAGGTGAGGTGAGGTGAGGTGAGGAGAGGAGAGGAGAGGAGAGGAGAGGAGAGGAGAGGAGAGAGACCTGTGAGGGCCAGAAGCTGACAATTTGTGCCAGTAACAGTGACTTTAAAACAACACAGGAAGACAACAATGCATTAAAGGAGGGAGAAAATGAACTGTCAAGAGATAACAGGCAGACTGAAGAGAGGATGTGATCTAGGAAAATGTAGAGGGGACACAGCACGGAGAGAAGGGAATTGCTGTGAGGTGCTTGAGGATAGAGAATGCAGGTGACACCAAAAAGCCTGTTCTCGACCCAGACCAGGAGCAAGGTCCTACTGTCACCTTCTCCTGGTCAGGTGGCCAGTAGCCAGTGCTCCCTTTCTGAGCTGTATAAAATGTGTCCCCTTGCCTGCAGGCCCTGGCATGAGCTGGGGGCAGAAGCTTGGGCCTGTGGAGAGAGGTACTGGATGTCTGTGTAAGACATCACCCCCATCTATCTGACTGTTGGCAGCCCTCAAGCCAGAAATGGCCTTAAACTGGTTCATGCCTTAGTTTAATGGTGTTTGCTCCTCATCCCTGTTTGTTCTTGCAGTTGGTGATGGATGAAAGCAAGGAGTAGTGCAAAACAGCCTTGAACCCATGCAACAGAGCACATTTAGATAAAGCAAGGTCCTTTCCATGGAGGAAACATCCTGTTCCATGCACACAACAGATGCCTGGGCACAGTGGGGAGCCCATGCACGTTGAGGGCCACCCCTTGCCTGCCCTCCATGGGATCACTTTTGCAGGATGGTTGTTGTCCCACTGGTGGAAAAGGGTAAAGGTGGGACATGTTTGTGATATGTGCCGAGCTCTTGGTGCCTGTCCCCAGACAGTCTCCAGGCCTGATGCTTTGCTGGGTCTCTGTAGGGAGTTTTGGTGCTTGTGTTGGTTCATTCAGCTTTGGACAGCCTGGGAATATGAGCTTGTCACACCCCTAAATGACAATTGAACCTTTATTTAATTCCATGCAAGTCAGCAGAGACAGAGAGAACCACTCTGATGCCCAGAACTCCCAACCAGAGCAGCCCCACTGAATTCAGGGAGAGCAGAATCCATCCCAGGCTGGAGGATTTTGCTAGTGAGGGTGTGTGGGAGAGGGAGCGTGGCTGTAACCTCATGAGTGGTAAACCTCTGTCGATGTGGATATTTAGCAGTGTGTTTCCCCAGCTGTGTCAGTGTATGTGTTTGTGTATACAGACTCAATTTATGTCATTTTGCAAGCAGGTAAGTGTTCGTGCCAGCCTCCGTGTGGTTTTGTGAGAAGCATGCTTACATGTTTGGATAGATTTAATAACAGCACGCAATTGTGTGTGTGTTTATATTTAGACAGGCTCATGGGAAAGGCTTAGCACACAGGCAACAGCATCAGGATGTCCTGGCTGAGGAGGGTTTCTGGAGGCTTCTGGATGGCAACTGGGTCTGCTCCTGCCCATGTGTGTGGCATTCCTGACCCTGTGTCCCAGCCTGCCTGAGTGGCTGATGATGGTCTCATGCATGGAGGGAGAGGATTTGTGTGTGTGGTTTTGGCACTGGAAGTGAGACACGTGCATACACCATTTCATTTTGGTGGGTGTCTTGAGGAGTTGCATTTGCAAGATTTCCAGAAGGCAGATACAGAAGGGCGATGCTTACGGACACATAACAGCAACCCTTCACGTCCTCCAAAATTCAGGACAGATGGACAATGTGGCCAAAAGTGCACAGCTGAGCACTGTGTTATGTATTACTGATCTCTACAGCACCAACATGTGTGGGATTTTGGTGCCATTTCTGACTCGTTCCTGCAGCACGCAGCACATCCCAGGTGCAGGGTTCTGCCCCACACATTCCAGTGTAACTGATGCCCAGGGCACTTCCCAGCACATCTCACTGCAGCTGAGGCACAACTCACGGAGTCGACCAAAACTCCATCTCACCGAGAGGAGTCAGTCAGCCTGATGTGCACCAAGGCCAGTTGTGGCTGGACCCAGCAGAGTCTGGTTAATATTGCATGTGGTTTCACACCCTCACCTTGCAGCAGGCGTGTTGCACTCACAGACACGCATTTCCAGGACGTGTCTGTATTTGAAATACCTGTGCTCACCTCAGGGCTTTTTGCACACGGTGGTCCAGCGGGGCTGCAAACGGGGTCTGCCACAGGCTGGCCTCTGTGTGGATGTTTCTGGTGGGCTGCTTTGGGGACAGAGCTCTCAGTCTGCTGTGCAGCGGATGGGGTCACACGCGTCGCACTCCCGCGGCCGAGCCCCGCCAGCCTCTCGCTCGGACACCGCCCTGACTTTTGTCCTGCCGTTTGACATCTGTGACTTTTAAGGCGACACATCGCCAGCACGGAGCCCCGCTCGGCCCCGCCACCCCGGGCTGCCATCCAGCAGCATCTGCCAGCCCCGGCCGTGTCACCAGCGCAGTCACGGCCGCTGGCAGCCCCATCCCGCCGGCGCCCCGCCGCTCCTCCGTGCTGGCGGGCAGTGAGTGGGATCAATAAGACACCTCCGACTCCTCTATTTACAAACTAGCTGCCTTCAGCAGCCAGGCTGTTTAAGCACTTCATTCCCATTCAGGAGGGCCATCTGCTGCCTTTTGCTGTAAGTCTCTCTGAAAACCTCAGCCTTGACAAGCTCGAGATATGTCAGCGCAGTTATCAGCGGAAAGCAACATCTGCCGTGCCTGACACCCACTATTGTAGGCCATTTAATCTGTCCCCCTCCTCCCTTTAACTGCAGACAACAGCTCCCTATATTATATTTTCCCACTCAATTAGCACTATCATCCTGCTGAAATAGAGGCCAATTTACCTTTAATGACATCATTGTTAGGAGAGTGGCAGCCCTGGCCGGTGGCTGGCGGGAGGCAGCGCGTCTCCGCGGCTTGCGGGCAGCCTATCCGCGCTGCCTTCACCCCGACCGCAGACATTGTTTCCGACAGTTCGCAGAGGCAGTGTGGCGGAAAATTGAGTCCAGATTCATTAGTTTTTTTTTTTTTTTTTTTTCCTCTCCCTGCTCCCCCCGCCCCCCTTTCTTTTTTTCTTTTTTTTTTCTTTTTTTTTTTTTTCCGCCGTGCACTGCTCAAGTCAGTTAAATTGATACATTTCCTAACAAAATTGAAGTGCTTTGTGCTGCCAGCGGAAAGCCTGGTGACCCTGCGCGGCCCACCGAGCAGCCAAAACGAGTTGATGGATCCATTAGGCCGCGCAGAATGCCTTCCCCCTCTGCCTCCGCTCCTGAGTGACACTGTAAATCTGAACCAATTTCAGTCCCTAATCATCATTACAAACCCCTCCACTGTTCATTTATTACTCTACAATTCTAATACAGCACACGACTGGGTCAGCGCACGGGGAGCTGGAAGGCTGTGGAGACAGGCTTAAAGAGACCATAATCCTTCCCAGGCTTTATCAGGGAAACAAACCTGATTTGGCCCTCCCTGGTCCCCACATGCTGCCCTCTGCCTCTGCTCCAGCAATCAGATATGTTTGCCTGTCTGAGTGATGGGAGCACAGGCTCCAGAGTGGGAGAGCTGGGCAGCAGAGGGAAAACACACATGCAGGAACCACGGAGTGACACATGAACCCCACAAGGGATAGGGTGTTGCTGGAAGGTTGGCACGGCTGCTCTGACCCCTTGGCTTTAGGATGGAGTGGTGTCCAAAGGGTGCTGCAACCCTGCAGCCACACAAAACGACTGTGAAAAGAGGGCATTTGGGTAGATGAAGAGCTGGTGCATGCCTGAGAAAGACCATGAGGACAGGAAATGTTGAGAACTGGAGAGTTATTGAGGTTCTCCATCCGTTGGATTAAATAAAGGACACCTTCATCGGAGTTGAAAAGCCTCAGTGGATGCAGGGATGGCTCCTCCAGGTGGAGGTTGGTAGGGAGGCTGGTGGGACCCAGGGGATGCCAACTCACAGCTACTTCCCCCTGGCCATTCCTCTCCAAGAGGTGCCAACCCTTTCATGCCAGCATGGAAAAACCTTGCCCTGGCTGCTGGCTTCCAGCATGAAGAGTGGATGCTGATTGAATGCTTGACCTGCTAAGTGTGCTTGTGTGCCTAGATCGAACACTTTTCCAACAGGATGCAGAAGAATTTATTTATTTGATTTGATGTGACTGGATTTTTTTTCCCCCTGCCTTTTTAGCAACATGCATATCAACATCTCTGTAGGTGCAGAAGCAATCAAAGAATTTAAGCACATACATGGCAAATAATCAGATTAGTGGCATGATCAGACACGACTAGATGGCAACGGGATTGCTTTGAGTGAGATCAGCAGTGGCTGGGGCACTTGTTGCTGGAGAAGGATGCAGGGACAGGCTGCTCCTATTTGGGAGATGGGCTGGAAGAGCAGGGTAAAAGGGAGTGAGCAGGGTGGAGACACCAAGAGTCCAAAGTTTAATCAGACATTGAGCAGGAGGGTAAACAACTAAGAAGCTTGTGACTAAAATGCCTGTTTTCTTCCCACATAGGCTTTACTTGGCAGGGGGGTTTTATGGAGGGTTGTCCTTGTTTGATGAGAGAAGGGAGCGGGAGAAGGGAAATGGGATTGATGGTCAAACCCCTCTTTGCAATTTGCTCCTTCAATGAAACTCTGGGTAGTAAGTCTGCACCTCGTGTGAAAGACTGGTGCCTTTGCTGGGATGCCAAAACCGGGGTTGGTGACCATGGATCTGCCTGGATGCTCAGGAGGATGTCAGCCTCCTGAAAGTGTCAGTTTTTCTGCCGGTGACAACAAAAGTGGGTCTTTTTCTACAGCTCATGTGCCAGACATGTTTTGCTTCCTGCTACAGGGTCCCAGGTTTGAGGTCAGCCTTGTCTGGCAGGGAGATGTGACAGCTGCCAAACTGCACCAGGGCCAACCAGCAACCCCTGTCAGCCCCAGCCAGCCTGGCTGCCTCAGCTGCCTCTCACACTCACAGCAAAACTTCCCAAAGTTTTCTCTGCCCGTGGTCCTTTTCTCTGCCTAAAGGTCCTCATTACAGAAATTGCTGTAAAAATGAAATAGCATTAAAAATATATATATTTGAAAGAGCAGCCCTGAGGCCAAGGAAGGTTGATTGTGGGTTTTGCAGCAGGGGTTTGGCCAGGATGAACAACTCTTTGCTTTAAAAATAGTCTTGGTGACCTCCATCTCTTGCCTTTGGCCCAAATCCGCCCCAGGGCAGGATCACTTTATTTCCAAGGCAGAGAGGAGATCAGCATCTCAACAATGATGGCTCCACTCCCTATGGACATATTTTTTTAGGAAGGTCCCCATTTGGGTCCTTTCAGGTCAATCTGCAGTTGAATTGCCCTGTCCCCATCACCCCATGTGCCATATTTCTGTGGAGCTGAGCCAAGGCTGGCCCTGTGATGCAGCTCCTGTACATGAGAGTGCTGCTGCCCCTCTCTGTTTACAGCCCAGCTGATGCTTTTCAATCTACACTGCTGTTATTGCCCATATCTAAGGCAGCCCGGATGAGTTTCTCAAGTAGCATTTTGCAAGGATCAATATCAAATGCTCTGCTAAAGTCTGAATGCATTACATCTTCTGTAAGACTTTTCATCCACTAATTTTGTAATTTGATTCAAAGAAAAAAAAAAAAGACTATCTAGTTGGTCTGGCATGACTTGTTCTTTGTAAAGCGGTGTTGTTTATTGCTCGTGGTTCAGTTATCCTCTAGGTGCTTCCCAACATGCACCAAACAGCCTATTAATGCCTTCTGTGGCACTCTGGGTTTGAGGAAACCCAGCCGAACCTGCTGCTTGCACAACTGGGTTCGAGCAGAGCTCCGCAGCAGCTGCTGGGACATATGTTCACTGTGCACAGCAAGGGTCTGATTCATCTCTCACACCAGTGTAAGGCAGGAGAAAGTCAGCTCAGCAGCGAGCTTGAGCATCCAGAGGCAGGTTTGATGCAGCAGATGTTGTGTTGCTGTTGCAGGCAGTATTCCTGAGCTTGCTTTTACCTGCTGTTTCCCACAATGACCCACGGGATCAGACATCAGGGTTTCTCTTGGGGCAGCGAGGTGGAAATCTGCTGGCTGCATAATCGGTGTTTTATGCCACTCAACTGGATGGTTCAAACCTTTGGGTGACTGATTCAAAATCTAGTGTAAAGGCATTTGGGCTGTGTCCAAATCAGTCCTGGTAGAGTGCCTGCTATAGAACACACGAGGATAAATACTTTGCAGGAGTGTGTTGGCACTTCTGTCTGCTCTAATCCCGAAAATAAAGCCCTGGTGTTTGCTACAGCATAGCCTGGTGCCCAGGCCAGACCTCCTTCCTCTTCTGGGGTATTTTCATTCAATTCCAGTGCCTCTCATCTAATGATGGTGCGCTGTGCTTGTGCTGACATTATCCCAGGGACTCTCTGAATGGAGTCGTTGGATTGTGTCTTGGCATTGCCAAGACAAGGGCACCCTCTCCTCCCTCAGTTCAGTGGAGCACAGACCATGGCCAAGATGCTGATACTCAAGGGGTAGTGCAGCCTCTGTGTTGCATTAGCTGTGCTTCCACTGCCTACAGAGCTCTGCTGCTGTGTAAATAGTGGAGCTGACACAGCACCTTCTGGGATTATGTTTCCTACAGTTTCATAAGACCTTTGGTGGCTGCCATGGTGCCTCGGCATCACCAGCCTCCCCGTGATCTATAACGCTGACAGCTCAGGAGGCTTTTGAGGGATACGGGCATACAAGAGTGAATTTCCCAAGTATTGCATGAGCTTGGGGTTATATTGCTCCCTGCTGATTCCCCAGGCTCATGCAGTGCTGCAATACTCTGAAAATTAACTCCTTTATGGCACGACGCTCAAATGGTGTGGCCCAGGGGAGGACGGGATGGATCCAGCCCAGTGGGACTGGTTGCAGGAGCTGCTGCTGATACAAGCAGCCAGGAAAGAGACTCACTGATGGTCCAGATCTAGCAAGCCCACTATGGCTCACAGTTAAGCCAAGGAAAAGATTAATGGAACTTGTTCTAATCTCTTCCGGCATCCCAAGAGATTAAGATAGTTTGTTTCACTGCTGGAGCATAATCTCCAGAAGGAAAGAATTAGTCTAATGAGGATCACAGTGGAAGGTCCCTAACAGTGTGGTTAAGGAAGTTCATCTGACCCAGGATGCTGATGATCCTACTCTAGCTGAAAATACACTGTGAATCAAACCACTTATTCCTCTTTCCCCCTTGTGCCTGGGACTTAAAGTAGATTTCATGGAAATAAAAGGAAAATGAAACCTATCCATGGGTATGAGGAGTCTATAAACTGGAGATGCCTCTGAAAAGCTGGAAAACAGATGACTTTTCTGTGCACTTTCCCTGAGATCTGCACTTTCTCCTTAGGAAGAAAGGTTCACCAAGTCCAAGCTGAGCTCATCCAGAAAAAGTGGGAACCTTTCAGAGACCATGAATTTCTGGAAGGCAAAATCTTTTGCATTTATGGATACCAGCACATCCAAGTGTTGCATGACAATGGCAAGCAATAACCAGTGTCTCACCTTATAAAATAGATGTGAGGGAATGACATTATGACCTTCATTCATTCTTAACAGTGATTAGCATGCGTTAGCCCTCGAATGGTCTCTACAGGTCATCCTTTTTCCAGTGGAAATCCTGGTCAGTTGTTTTTGTTTTGCTTTGGTGTGGGCTGTTGCAAAACCCTGATCTTGAAGCAGCTGTGGATGGAGCTCTCAATGGGTGTCAGGAGAAATGCAGTGGGTGATGGAGGGTGCCTGCATGGCAAGCATGGGGATCTCCTTCGGAGCAAGTCTGTGAGTGCAGAGCCCAAGAGGGATCTGCAGAGCGCTTAACATGACCAAATTAACCCCTGTGGACAGGCAAACACTTGTTTACAGAGCAGAGTAAAGCAGGGATGGAAATTTATGGTGTCACTAAAAGAACTTCTCACCTGGAGTACAGAGAAGAGGAAAGAGATAGCAATATTTCCCACTGAAAGGAGAAAGAAAGGCTCTTAACAAATCAATACCCTTATTTAGTCAATAAACCCACAAACAACCCCACCAGGGGATAAACATGGAGAAAACTCACAGCTTGCAAACAGGCAGGCTCTGATGCTGGCCTTTGACAAGGTGGTCACAGTAAATGCACCGCTCTGTCTTGGTCACAGGGAGGTCAGCGAGGGGCAGCTCTGTTGGGAGCGGGCTGGCCAGCAGGGCTGCAGGCTGAAGCTGTGCACTTGGGAGCCATGGAGAAGAGGGGAAGAGCCTCGGGAGCACCCTGCAAGGAGAATGAGCATGATAGCTGAGGCTAACATCCCTTCCTGGAGTGGCACATTGAGCATTGCTGGCTTTGGTACTCCTGTGGGGAATAGAAAGGAGGAGCAGTGTCCAGGCAAATATGCCCCAGGTAACCTGGGGGCATGCCTGAGGTAAAACTGAGCAGGAAATGCATGAAGCTGCTCTCAGCAGTGGCTCAGCAACATCTCAGGCAGAAAGGCAGAGGCATCTTAGCTTATAGAGGCATTTACCAGGCTGTGAAGCTCCAGCAGACAACAGCTGCAGTCAGAAACTCATGACATGGCCCTGTGATGTGTGAGATGTTAAGAAATTAATTTAAAATGCTTTCTTTCCTTTTTCCCCCCTAAATATATATATATATTTATTTTTGCTTAGCCTGCAGGCTTCAGATCTTCAAGTTTTCTCCATAACCATGAACTAGAAATTTGCTTGGAAGAAATGCAAATTGTTCTCTTATTCACAAGATTTCAAGAGCTGGAGCTTTGAGGAAAAAACATCTCTGTCATTACAGCACTCATGGCAGAGTCCCAGGAGCCACCAGACCAGAAGCACAGCTGAGCAGCACCACAGCACGGACTCACAGAGCCTTGCAGAAAAATCCATCCTTGCAGCAGAGCAAGCACTGGACACCAGCTATCCCAAAACAAGCCCAATGAAGGAGTTTGTTGCAGTTTTGTTCCATCCAAAATGAGCCTTTGGCCCATCTGAATTAATTTTCCAGCCATGGAATGGGTCTGATTGTGGGACTGCATCCTGGCCCTCATGCAGTGTCTCTTTTTTCTACCAAGGACATGGAAGCTGAAACAGAAATACTGGGCCAGGCTTTACAAGGCAGTATTTTGGGTGGAAAACTGGAGGAATTCAGACAAAGAAAAGGATTTACAGAGTGGTATCCAAGACCACAGGTTATTTCCTTCTGGGTCTATGATTTTCTCCCAACACAGTTGCATACTGTTACGTGTGTTAAAAGAGAGACATCCTCAGTCAAGGCTCACCAATATCTCTCCACTGAACTGTGAGATGCTCAGATTTATTCCAGCCAAGTCCTGGCCTAATATATATGTTCCATGTTATATTTCCTTATTTTCTTCTCCTCTTTCCTCTGATGCTATTCACTACCCAGAGCATCCGTCAAGAAATGAAGCACTTATTAGTGTAGGATAGCATCTGTTCTCTTGTGTTTTTGAGAAAGTTCATGCTTGAAATGCAGCCAGAAGTTGAGTTAGAGGCAATACATGACTGTTAAGAGTTCAAAGCTGGCTCCTAATTGTGTTTAAGAGCTGGATGCTCACAGCTGGGAGAACTCCTGACTAATCTTATTTATACTGTCGGGAAATGCCTTAGTCTCAGTACTTCTATTCTGGCTACTTGCAGAGAGTGGGAAGTTTTTTGAACTCATTTAGCTAAGGCTCAGCAAACCTGAATTTAGAAATGTCGGGAGCCAGGTATGGATGCAGAGAACGTGCACTGAAAACTCTTTATCTGTAGGCTTCAGGTGCCCAAGTTTGCATCATGAAGCTGCCAAGAAGTCACTAAGAACTGATGTAGGATCTTCCTGCTTTTGGAGAAGAGGTTTGGAAATTCAGGCAGGGACAAGTCATTTAATAAATGTGCAAGAGGCTGCTACTTGGTGTAAAAGTGAGGACTGCTTTTGTATCTGGGCTCTCTCAAGAAACCCATACGTCTCCAAAATGAGGATCTGGTTCTGGTCACCTGGCTCCAAAACCCTGCCACACCTTGGATGTAGAGGCTGCAAATTCAGCTCTACTGGTAACATTTCTATCAAATGAACATTCCTATCAAAATGCTGAGATTTACACCAGCATAGCTAGGATTGCATCAAGCCCCTACCAGTTAATGCTCTAGTAACTGGATGCAAATGTGCTGGGGTAGGCAATGTGGAGGGGTTCAGGAAAATAAAGGCACCTGAAATATGGTCCACAGTCAGTCTGTGTTTCCTGAAAGAGAGACATCTGTATCTCTAAATTTAGAAATGATACTCTCTTTCCAGCAGGTAATAAACCAGCAAGCGCTGTACATATTTTTTTCTATTTTGAATTCTGTTAACTGACAATTTAACCTAAAATCTCTCGTATTTTCTACTTGTTCAGCTGTAAATAGAGACTGACAGTTTATTTTCAAACATCCTGGTTTAAAAAAAAAAACCAAACAGAAAACCACACCACCATCACGACACAACCCACCAACATTTGAAATAAATACTTATGGGTCCATGACAGACTACAGACGTGCACTCAACGCTCCGCAGCAATCTCTCGGAGCTGTCACACTCCGTGATCGGTCTTTTACAAACACAAACACTGTTGATTTCTTATCAAATGTAAAACCTCCACAGCTCTTTCGTAAATGGTTACCGCGAGCATGAAATCGACATTGTGAATCACATGTGACACTGCCTTGTCTGCTTGTAATTGAGCCGCGTGGGGAAGGCGCCAGCACCGCGATAGCCACGCATCACCCACTGCCCCGCACCCTGCAAAGAGCAGGATGAGCATGGGCTGCCTGGGTGCTGGGGCTTGCTCCTTTGCGTGGTTCAGTGAAGGCTCTGACCCACCTGCATGATGGTGTCAGTCCCTGCGGGGTTGTTGTGGATGTGGTGCTGTTGTGTTTCTTGGCAAGGCAGGGTTTGGGGTGGGAAGCGCATGGGAAAGGGGTTTGGGCTGCCTGTGCCACCCTGGGGAAAGTGAGACTTGCATATTCACAGGACACCCAAAATGCCATATGGGAACCAGGAGTCTGTTGGGGTGTCACCACCAGATGAAGCCTGTGGCTCCCAGTCCCTGGACAGGATCTGCAGGTGAGGCAGGACCCTTCCTCCAACAGCACCTGAGATCTCTCTCCACTTCTGACCATGCAGGGGGGACAGCCTGGCATTTCTTGGCTGCTTAGTGGCCTCAGGTTGGACAAACAAATGTGTGTGCCCCCTCATGCCCTCCCTTCCCAATTCCTGGTTTGTTTGGTTTTTTTTATTATAACCCAAATGAGTAATTCCCTGCTTGAAGTCTCCTTGGTGTCTCTCCAGAACCCAGCTTTAGTCCTTACTCTGCCACATTCAATACATGAGGGAGATCTGCTCTCTGAGCATTCCCCATTTTGGGTCCATCTGGACAACCCTGAAATACTCTCCACTTTGCACAAACACATTACCTAGCTCAGATTGGTACAATCGGGGTGACCCATTAAAATAAAACACAGAAATAGAACAGAATTATGAAACATTTACATGGAAACATTTCCTGCATCTCTGTCTATAAATAAAACTGTGTCCTATTAACCAGGAGGTAGAAGATGAGTAGAAATAGAGTGGTCTATCTATTTATATAATGATATAATCTATCTAAATAAAACTAATCTATTTTTCATGCCATCTATTTCTCCAATCTAAAATATACTCGTTACCATGGAGCAATGATGTCACTAAAATGAATGACACCCATAAATGCAGACGAGCTGTAGTTATTCTGATGATCCAGGACTTCTCTCTTTGCTCATTTGCTTAATTTTACACATGTGAGGAGTAGCTTGGAGCTAAATAGTATCACACCAGCAGCAAGCCAAGCAATGCTCCTGCTGACTGCAGACTGAGGGCCCCGCTCTGTGATGTGCCACACTCTGTGATTTTGTGTGCACGTGGAGGTGCCTGTGCCCACCCTCCAAGAGAAGTTCACACTGACTGCCTGTCACAATTCTTTGCCAGTGTTTGCCTAGCCTGGGATAATTGCTGGTTTATTTATCAGTGCTCAGGAGCAGCACAGGGTTTGGGTGCTGTGTGTGTTCTCCACTGTGAGAAGTTTAACTTAATGCAATGTTGCATTTAATTTATGGAATGTAGCCCGTTGCTATGGCATTGAGCACATAAAAAAACAATCAATAAATAAGTGGAATTGGTGTCAATGGGAATTTTGTACAAAGATGTGCAGTAGAGTATGACTCTTCATTTAGAAAGGCAAAGATACAATTTATTTCACCCTTTCTGGATGTAGTTTAACCTCCCCCTCGTTGGAGAGGTGCATTTCCTGATGAAGAGTTATGTCTGTTTTGATTTTACTCAAGAATAATAAAAAATGTTTTCCTTTTGGTGGATTTATTGAGATCTTTGGCATTCCAAGACAGGATTTTCATATTCAAGACTGGAACATACGGCCTAGAGCATCCAAAGGAAATGAAGCTGTGTATCAGTATGACACATGCTTTTGTGGGAAAGTCCTTCGAAAGTGATTATTTGGTGAGCCAGGCAGGCTGAAGTAAATAGGAGATCTCCAGTACACAGCAATCACAAACAGGACTGGAAAAAAAAAAAATCTGTTTGTTTCTTCAAAAATATCAAAGTGTTGATTCATGTTGGGGCGGGGGGGGGGGGGGGGGGTTTGCCCACAAGGTCACTTCTCCACGAGGTCTTCCTAAAATAAATGTTTATTCAGCAATGTTGCATTGGGGTTTGTCTAAGTAAAAATTGGACCATAAATCTAAGTGTGAAAAGGAAAGCTCTCAAAAAACTCTACATCCTTTTGGTTTGTTTTTTTTTTTCCCCAATAACATCAATTAGACAATTTAATCACAGACTCAGGTTAAAAATGGTGTGGGAAGTGGACATACAGCTGTGACCATTTGAGCTGCCAAAGTGCCACTACATTTGAGGGAGACAATCCTGCAGGAAGAGTGCATAAATATGGAAGCAAGATCTTACACATAGATCTTTTGAATAGAAATCCCTATCATTATCCAATTCACCATTTCTTGTCTTCTGGGCCGCAGCCTCACCAGCTTCTAATGAATTATCCAAGTGAGACAAACCCTTGCACATCTCTTCCATTTGCCACAGAGATGCAGGAGAATTTGGGGATGTGATTCCCAGGTGGTGAACATTCAATGTCCCTGAGGAGACCAGGAGGATGGAGCTGGTGGAAGCAGCACAAACCCAAGGTACTGAGGCTGTGTCATGCTATCAAAATAATCTGTAAACTTGGCAGCCAACCCCTGGCACCTGGAGGCCAACCAGATTTGCCACTGAGCTCCATATTTACATTTTCCTGCAGTCTTTATGACTGTCATCCTTTTGGTTCTTCATTCTCCCCTTCCTCCCTCTGTGGAGGCTGAAGCTGTGACAGGTGCATTTGTTGGCTTGATTCAGAGTCCACTGGTGCCAGCAGAAATTCTTCCCTAGACTTCAACAGATTTTGGGATGGACTCCTGTCACCTGGCTCAGATGTGGTCCTAGAGACAGCCCCATTGTGCTGACCTGCATTCAGCCCTATACATTTCCAATTTGGGAAAGCCCTGGGAGCTCCCAGGGATGACAAATTTCAGAAAACAGGCTTCTTGAAAGCTGCTGAGCTGAGGATGGCAGCAGGCTGAGATGCAGCATTTCCCCATCCTCAGAGGGTCTCCTGTCTGCTCCCCATGCCCAGGCACCTCTCTAGGGACAACATGTGGAGGTGGCAGCCCAGGATCACCCACTCTATGGGAGAGTAGAGCTCACCAGAGACCAACAAGCCCCTGGCCAGCCCTGGCTCTCCCTGAATGAGAGGGGAGGGGAAAAAAATCAAAACTTTAAGGTATATGAACTGTGAAATTAAATCGAAATACTCAAATAAAGAATCACATAACAACATAAGCAAAGATGTTTACCAGGGCTTGAAGTTAAATACAGATTTTTTCATAAACCCTAACACCAAATGCAATAAAGTTCTCTGGAATGTTAAATATAATTTACAAGGGAAAAATGTGCCCTGCTGCCATAAAGCATCTTGTGCGCTGTCCCTTTCCAGGGATCAGTCCAGGGAGCAGAAGGAAACCTGCCCTTGCTCAGGATTTCCCCATCCAAAGTGATCATGAGCACACTCAGTGAGCGAGCAGCCCTTTCTCCATCTGCAGCCCAGCCAAAAAATGGGAGCCAAGTAATCTGTGCTGCAGCTCCAGCAAAGGAGCTGCCCGGAGAGGGAGCATCGGCTCGGGGGTCCCAGCTGCCCCAGCCCAGGGTCCCAGGCAGGCAGGAGCACGGCCCAGCGCCTTTCATCGCCCATCTGGACCTCGCAGTGCCCACACCGAGGCTGGAGAGCTCGGTCCAGGGACAATCATGGTCTCACATGACATTTATTCCTTGACTATTGCCCTTCTCGCTCCCCTGGCGTAGCCGACATTACCGCCCCGCGCTGACAGCACAAAGGCAGCATCTGGATAGCATCGCCTGTGGCTCTGGAGTCACGGCTGGTGGACTTGTGGTGTATCCAGATATATTCATTAAAACACTAATCAAGCAGAAGCTCATTTGTGGAATTGTCTTTGAATTTAAAAGGGAAAAAAAGATGGTTGGACTACAAAGCCACTGCAGTCCAGAAGTGCTCTCTCTCCATGAAAGATATTCGCCAGCTCAGGCCAGTTAATGCCAGCTGCAGTCCTGGGTGTCCGGATGGGTTTGCCAGGTCCTGTCAAAAGGGCAGGAAGTGACAAACCAGGCATGGTGGTGACAACTGGGGATGAAGAGCTCTTTGATCAGCTGTGAGCTGCTCCCACGTGTCCCTGCACAGAGGCAGGTCTGTGTCTACAGGGGTAGATTCTCTCCCTGAGTGTGTTAGCATGTGGCAGCTATTAGAGGATTATATTTAAAACAGTACTATATTTAAAATAAAAAGCTACACACAGAGACTTTTTTCACTGTCATCCCCCTCTCTTGTGATGGCTTAAAAGGCTTTATCTTTTCCTTCATACCATCAAAACTCTGAGTCTGTGAACTGCTCCCAAAACTGAATGTCCCTCTGCAAGTGTAATCTTGAGAGAAGTTTTTTAAAATTTCTAAATACAAAAAATAATCTGTCGCATGTTCCCAGTGTCCACAGCAGCTTTAGGAACAGCCCCCAATTTCTGGGAGCAGAACCAGCACACACCAGTCTCTGTTCTCCTCAGGATACAGGCAACAAAGAGGGAGGGGTGCTTGCATGGGGTCCAAAATCTAAACCTGGTATGTTTTGTCCTGGATTGGTGGCAGATTTCAGTTTTATATTTGGACCAAGGATAAGCCCTCCTCCAAGAGAAGGAGGTGAATCACCTCCAAGTAGGGGTGAATTGCTGGAGAAGAACTTCAAACCTCAAAGGAACTTTCTCCTCTACAGACAGGGTCTTGTTCCTACTGCAGTTAGGAAAAACTCCACCTTGGCTTCAGGAGGGTGTCAGGGCTGCCTGAGCATCAGAGGTATCCTGGCAGCTAGAGAAGATCAGGGTCCAGGACTTGGGGGCAAGCAGATTTCGTCATGAAAAACCCAACCTCTGTAAAAAACATCAAAAGTCAACCCCTAAATTCCCCAAACCTTAGAGGAGAGAAAGTACCCTCAAGACTAGCTCCCCTCTAGCAACTTGGTTGGGCAAGGAGATATATATGTGCTAAAACTAAACTAATTTTCAGCCTCTTGGAGGAAATAAAATGACTGTTGCTATCATGGTGTAGCGTGAAAGACTGGGTCACAGGGGGACGGGAGACAATCCTTTGTTCCAGTAGTCCCAGGTGCATCATGTACTGGGCAGAACTTTAGCTTACAATTTGGGATTAAAGTAAATCCTAGTATTTTTCTGCATGCCTGCCCGCTCCCTGGCTCCCAGAGACTGCTGGGTAACTGCCTATTATCCCGTGGTTCCACTTCAGTGCCCTCCCCAATAAAACTTTTCATATCCTTATAAACGAACTAGATTGCCGTGTTATAAACATTTACACTGTGCTAACAGATCATCTCCGCACATCAGAATTGGCTAAATTCCCTTTTCCAGATGAATATATTGAAGGAGATTAGAGATATGATAGCTTTTCAGATTGCTGAACCCAGAGAAATTAGTTTAGTGAGCATTTACAGAGGCTAAATTGGAACCATTAAATAGTGGATTAAATTGATGGTACTTTCATTGTCTGTCCTTCGGTACTGCTGTAAAATCAATTAGCCGTCACTATTCCATTCTCCATATAGTGAGATTGTCAGCCTGGCTAGGAGCTGCAGAGCCTCACAGCAGTAGCAAGCAGTGTGAAAATACACCTATTAGGTGATGTGGCATGAAATAACATCATAGGGCAGAATGTCCCAGTGAGATTTATCCCAGCCTTATCTCTACTTTAACAGAGAGGGGACAGACAATAGACTCTGGTGACACTCTTATCCTCTGAACATGTGCACTGGGATGCTCTCTGGACTGACAATTATTACATTGCCTCTTGACTGTCCTGAATTTTGCATCGGAAATCCCCGCTTTGCCCCCCTCTTAAACTGGCAGAGTCCCACATTAAGAGCAGAGGATTTGAGCAGAGTAGGTTTGCATCTGATTTGGGGGGGAAAAAAAAAGAAAAGGTATCAACTTTCTTCCGCTTGATTTTGTTACAGCAGCTCTAAGTCCTGCTAGCTGGCTGATTTATAAAGCTCCAACCTGTTTTGGGGAACAACATAGCTTTGCCACAGCTGGGGAAACTGAGGCACAGGCATCACTGTCCAATCACTTCCCAGAGATGTCTGAGTTCTGCTGATGAGGACAATGACAAGTAACTGTTAGCCCTTTTCACCCCCAGTTGCTTATTTTGCACCTCTTCTTACATGGGAGAAAACAGAAAAGGGTGAATAACCTCTTCCCAGGTTATGGGTTGAGTTGGAGGTCTCTTTACTGTTGAGGATGAAGTTTTTTCATCCTCAACCCACCAACCTCCCACCACCACTCTGCCAAGAAGTCAGAGAAACTCTGTAGCCCTGGCTGCAACTGCTGCATGCAGCTATCTCCTAATGGGGAAAATGGAAATATCTCCCAAATTTGTGCTATTAAATTCTTATCTTAAAGGGTGAAATTTAAAAGTAATGAAGAAAACAAGTTCCCTAAATTTAAGCTTTAACCTTTTGACCTTTTTTCCTACTGCTTTTCCTCCCAAGAGAGGTCTCAGCCTTGGTTTGAAAAGCTATCATCCCTCTTGTCCGCTGTGGGGTGAACTGGAGGAGATTTTCCATCCCCAGAGAGCTTTCCTTTCAATATTTAAGTTTTCTATTGAACACAGAAATAGAAAAAAGCCCTTACATTTCCAATAAAACTGCATCCAGTTCCAATTTCTTGCATTGATGCGACCAAGTTTTTAAATCTCTTGTCAAAGTCTTAGTTATGCTTCACGAAGGAACTATCTAGAGCTGCTGGACTTTGTATTAAATGTTTGCTAGGCTGGTAATAGGAACACTCTGTCTTCTGTTCTCAATAATTCTTCTCTTTGCAGGGGTGAGATGGGATCCCAAATGCTCCTCACATATTTTAGTGTCCTAAACTTGGAGGATGTTCAAATTTCCCCTCCTCCTGAGCAGGACGTGGGGTGAAGTGGTGATTTCAGTGCCATTGTATTTCATGCAGTGCTGCCCTGCCTGACCCAAACCCTCTTCTCTCCTGGCTTAAATGGATGCAAAGCAGCATCCCCACTGATGTGCAAAACACTGTGCAGAGTCACTGTAAGTGCTTCTTACCCTAATCTCCATCTCCTGAGTCCAGAGAGGTGTCCTCACTGTGGAGACCATGCAGCAAGTACGGGCTGAAGCACCCACATGTTCTCATGGAAGTGGGGGGAAAATACAGAGGGTGACAGGTAATGTCAGCCCAGCACTTTAGCCCTGGATTTGGCCATGTTTACAGAGACACTCTCCACTACTCCCCTAATCAGGTCTCGCTCTCCTCCATCCCAGGCAGCAATCAGTGCTTCGTTATCACTGGAATCTCATTGCTAATTGAGGTCTGAGAGCCTTTATTTCCTGGACATCTCATGCATGGTGAGGGCAGCACCTTCTGCAAATAAATCATGTCATCATCTGTTTGGCATCGCTCTTCATTGCAGAGGGCTGGGGATCACAATCAAAACACTTGGTTTCTCAAAGCCATTCTTAGAGCTTCCTCCTCTCCACTCTCCACCACTGCCTTGGGGTTTCTGGCACCTTTCTGTGGACAGAGTTAGGCTATGAGTAGCTGCTACACAGAACAAAGATTTCCCTAACTAAATTAATTTATAGCAAATATATTTTTTAATGTGCGGCATCTTCTGCTGTTCCTCCTCCTCTTGTAATTCCTACAAATTTCCTTCTGTAGGAATCATCCTGTCTCTTCTAAAATATTAACATCTCTGTCTTTTCAGGGATTTCTGTCTGTAACTACTGTGGGGTCAGATTGAGTGAGCCTCAGTTTCAAAACGATGTAACAGAAGCTGATGCAAATCACAAGTTTCCATTTTCTCATAGTCCACACTTCTCTCCCAAGGAGGGAAATACTGACCTGACCTTGAGAAAGTCACACTGCCCAGCTGAGCCTCAGTGTCCTGCCTACTGGGACTCTAATCAGGTACATCACAGACAGGTCTCTCCTGCGTGGAAACAATTTTTCTTCTCTTCTTCTGAAGTTGGACATTTTTCCTACATTTTTCTATTGTATGGACATCTTTTAAGGCCCTCTGTCTTAGTTCCTGTTATTTCTTATCTTACTTAAAATTTCCACGGCTTTGTCACTCCCTGATGTCCTCCTAGTCCAGCTGTATCACTGTCCTACTTCGACCTCGCCTGTGATGTTCACCATAACAGGCAAAGCAGACAGCAGAGCGACAATTTAACCCTGAAAAAATACAGATTGGCCAACTACTTCTTTAAAAGTGCCCAGCCTGGTGACCTGGTAGTACTCAATTGGTTGTCCTGGATCCCAGAGCTGGTTGTGGCAAGCCACACTTTCCAAATTCACCTCTTGCTGCTGATGGAGGATGCTGCTCCCAAATCAACAGGGAACTTCGGCAGTCAGCCTGCAAGACAGATCTAACTGCTGCTGCCATTGCCCCATTTATCTTCATTTCCATTTTTGCATTGATGGGTATCATACACCACAAAGAGCCAGCCCAGCCGTGAAATGACACTGGACTGGCAACCTCATAATTATCCAGGCTCACGTATCAATTCTCTTCAATCCCTTCGTGACACTCCATTGCTTCCTCATAACTTCCTCATCTGACAGATCAGCACTGTGCACCCGAAGCGCCTGAAAGCCCCCGGGTAATGGCCTCAGGGACAAAGTTAGTCCTGGCAGAAGTGGGCAAAGATGCTTGTTGGCTTCAGTGAGACTTTTGCTCACTTTGTGCCAAGCCTGAAAACTGTCCAGCATCTCTTGCATGCACACAAAGACCTCATGTCCTTTATCTGCTGGAGGGCTCTGTTCCCTGGGTTTGAGATGCAGCACTGTGAGGACCCACCCTGCTCCAAAGCCATAAGCCCCCTGTTCATTCAGCCAGCCCCAGGGATGGTTTGTCATTACTCTTTCTCCTCTTCTTGAGAGGAACTTAAAACTCTCCTTGCAATCCAAAGCAATTGTACCACAGATATGGACACAACATGAAGATGTCAAGAGGGGGAAGGGTGGGAAGCAGTTGTTAAAAATTTCTTCCCCCACACAGCCAGACTGTTTCTGCCAGAACACCTTCCCCGTTTTGAGGCACAGTGATTGCAGCACGAGCTGAACTGTGGGAACACTGATGTGTTCTGCAAGATGATGCACTGATGAGCTCTGCAAGAGGACTTGGGGACTTGTCCCTTTCCACTCAAACTGCAAACCCCAGAGCAAAAACCCCTTTGGAGCTGCTCCCCTCCTGCCATGGACAGGCAGCTTCCACAAGCCAGAAGAGAAGGGATGTTGAGCAGAAAGCTGACAGCACACCCTTGGAGAACAGGGGACTTGTATTCCTGCTGCCACTTGCATCCCAGGGAAGGGTGGGTGAGGAATCCTCCCTGGCTTCCCCAGTTCTGGCAGAGCCATTCAGACAAGCTGGGCGGTGGGTGTTGAGCTGCCCGAGCCCCTGCTGCTCCAGGCAACTGCCTTCCCTGCCCACTCCTGGGCCCCTTCTGCCTGTTACAGAGGCACAGCATGTGTCCCAGCCAGGGGACAGCCAGGCCCTGCCACCCGGGAGACACGGTGGCTGCAGCAAAGCCGCGCTCAGCCGAGTGCGAGGCTGCTCAAGTCAGGGAAAGCCTCACCACTGGTTTTTAATTTGCTTTGGATCAAGGCCATTATCATTAGAATAATCTCAAGCAGGTGATAGGCAGGAGTAAATTAATTCTGAATAAAAGCATTTGGGGGTGAGTGCCAAGAAAGGGCAGGGGTGGGCATCAGGCACCGCCTTCATGGGTTGGTCAGAGAGGACATTTGGTGACAATGTGGACTTGTACTTGCTTTGGAAGGACTGCATTTCCTCTGATGCTACATTTTATTTTTGTGCTGAAGACCCCTAGATCTGAAATGCACAAACCAGTGTTTAACAACAAATGCAGAAAGTGGTGGGAGCAGGGTTATTTATGCGATTTTATTTTTAATTCACCTTGTCCACCGAAATCATGAGCATGAAAACAATTGAAAATAAATTATCTCCCATCTCCAGAAAGAACCTTTCACTGTTTTTCCTGGAGCCACCCGGACACATGAACAATTAATCCTCGACTCCAGACCCAAGTGACTCAACCAATAAAACAGCTGTCAGCTGCCGGTCCTGGGGAGGTGCTGCCTAATATCCCAGGAGAGGATAATTATTCTTATCTGATTTGGCTCTGGAATGAAATCATAAAAAGCCTCGTCCCGTTCTGTAAATTCAGTTCTTCTTAGCAGGTTAAGCAGAGCCCAAATGACTAACATTTCTGTCAGCACTGACTCTGGCTAAGGGCTAATATACCATGAAGAATAACCCAATAATAAATCTTATTATAGGAAGGAAGGAGGGAAAAAAAAAGAGAGAGAGGATGGAAGAGTGTGGAACGTCAGAGATGACCTAAGAGGGTGTGAGGCAGTTTCAATGGCTGACAGAATTGGTTTCTGATTGTCATTCAGACGGAAATTTCTGAGCAATTTTATTAAAAATTCTCAGTAATATTGACTCAAATCTAAATGTTTTATGTGGAACTCTTTCTGAAGCCAGGACTTATTTTCTTGTTCTCTGTGTGTTTTTCTTTGTTACAAGTATACCTCCTGGTGTGAAATGTGTAGTTATTGTAAAAATCTCACCAGAGAGAGACACACTTCTTTGAAAGCATGACAGTGTGTTGGGAACACTGAAGTCCCAGCAAGCCCTCAGTGCTCCCTGGGATGGAAAATCCCCTTGAGCCTGGAGCTGGATAAAATTGATGCTGCATCCACATCTCCCTGCTTCTGAGGTGGCAGGTAGACCCAGCTCCCTCGAGTTTTCCTCTGTCTGGGGTGTCTCCAGCACAACCCCCCAAGCTTGTCAGCCACATCCCCAAGACCTGCTGTGCTGCAGGCACAGCCCAGTGCAAGGCCAGGCCTCCCAACATTTTGTGCTTGTGTAGAAACAGGAGGTAGAGGCTGAACTAGAAGTTTCAGAACCGAACCTTTGTGTCTCTCCCTCGGATGAACACAGGCTGAGCTGCTGAAGTCGATGTCTGGGAAGGACCTGCTCTTTGGGAATGGTGCTCTCTCCCTCATCATGGAAAGATTTACTGCCTGGGTGGAAAGTGCTTTGCTGGGGGGATGGGAAACGGTGTTGAGTTTAAAGTTCAGGATGACCTTTGTTGTTGCCTTTCATACCACTGATCAAGAGGCTCCTGGAAATAATGACCGTGCAACTCTATCTGCTGTCCCTGGGTCTCTGCAGCAGCTCCCCCCAACATTTTCCCAGGCAGGCAGCTTGGATGCTGCCTGAAGGTGCTGTGTGCTGGGATGGCAGCAGGGTGTGGGGACAGAGCTCGAGGGCCACAGGGGGGCTTGAAGTTTGAGAAATCTCCAAGAGGTCTGGCAAGTGGGAGTTCTGCAGAAGATTGATGAAGAATTGTGGTGTCTCTGAAGCATTTCCCCAGCGCCTGGGAAGGGCGTTAGGGGAGAGCAGGGACACAGGGACCAGGACACACTGGAGAAGAGGAGTCTCAGACCTCAGCAAGGAAACTCTGGTCACAGACATGTGGATCATGTGAACTTTTGTCTTTGGTTTGTTTCTCTATCCTAAGGAACCATCAGTGGCAGGGGGGGACCACACGGACAGGGACAAAGAACTTCAGAGGGTGTGGGAAGGAGATGTCACCCAGTGTCAGAGGAACTTGGGGCCCATCTCAGCTTCCCAGGGCTGCCTGGGACTGCCACTCCATGACATTGCCATTGCAAGGCATGGGATTGTCCCAGGCATTGCTGAAGGGGCAGCCAGATGCAATTTCCAGGAGAGGCAAAGCCTGGGCTGGGGGTACTGGTGGGTCAGTGATGCTGTCTCTGGGCTGGGGAGGAGAAGTGAGGAGAGCACTGGATTGCAACCACACTGGGGACGGTGGTATGAGCCCAAGGCAAGAGAGCATTCAGTGAGGGTTTTTCATGACCCCAGCACCATGGGCCACTCCAGCAAGAGGCAGGACAGCAGATAAACAGCAGGTATTTAGAGCAAGAGGGACAGAGACCACAGATGTCACCCAGATGTGAGATCATCTTTCATCACTTCTGGACAGAGACATCAGCTTTTATGGCTCTTTCCTCTTTGGAGCTGCCTATGACCACTGCCCAGGGAGCAAGGGCACAGGGAAAGGCAATATAAATACCACACATCACTGCTCGCATCCAGAGCGCCTCTAAGTCAGGCAAACCAAGTCTCTAAAAAGGTGGACAAATATTTGTAAGAAAGATTCTTCCAGGCCTGCATCAGGTTCAGGCTGATGACTGAATTGTAGATGTAATCTGGAAAGACAAGGCCTGGAATCTGGATTATTTAGAAGAGAGATTTATGTGTTTATTGAAGAAATTTTAGGATGACTAGAAAGTGCTGTAATCCCTCAGAAATTGAGACAAATCCAGGATGAAAACATAGTATATTAATTTCTATAAATCTATAAATTTACTACAATCTGGATGCAATTACATAATACCACACTAATGAAGCTTTATAAATTTCATTTTCATCCTTAGAAACCTTTTGAAATTATGTTTGTGGAATAACTTTGATTTATGCCTTTGTCCTTTCTAGCGATCATATCTCCATCTGGTGGGGGTGAAGGACTGATAAGATTGACCTGCACAGACCAGTTAAAAGACCTGTGGGAACAGGAGTTTCACTCAGAGGTGAGCTTTACGCTTTACTTTATAAAGATCTAAAGAGAGAGAGAGAACTGATGATACCACTCTGGGACAATAAATTAAAACACCTCACAGACAGAGCAAAAAAAAATTTAAAAAAACAATGGAGTGAACCCTGAGCACATCAGGGATCAGGTCTCCATCAGAGGGAAGCAGAGAGTGGACCAGTAGTGCTGGTAAAATCAAAGATCCCTTGGAAACAGGAGTATCTCTTATGGGGAAGATGAACTGTTACAGAATGGACTCTGGTGGCCCAAAGGCAACACTGGTGTGCTCTGGTCTGATGGAGGGAGAGGGTGGCCAAGGATGGGGAAGGCTGAGTGAGCTCTGCCAAGATGGGGATGGCCTGTCTGGATGTGCAGTTTGAGACAAAGAAACAAGGCCAGAGAAAGTGATGGATCGAGAGCTGTCACATGGGGAGCAGAAGCACAAAAATTGCCTCCACTGTGAGTTTCAACACAAGGCAAATAACTTTTTCAGCTGAATACATAACTTGATGAGCATGCTTAACTGGTGCTTCAAAGAATATTCCAACTTCTCCTGCCTGCAAAGGCAGACATTTGCATGTACATTGATTAAATTTACTCATGAGAGATCTTGGTCCTGTGTAGCTTTGAAAGCATTCAAACCTGATTGTCTTATTAAGTCCAACATTCATTTTTAAGCCACTATCTGTAGAAGGCATCATTCTCCAAATTGTATCTGGCTTAGCTTTTATCTCAGATGCCTGCTTACCATAAAAGCCTGGAGAGGCAGCACAGTAACTTCTTCCAATGAAAAAATTAAAATCTGAGTTTTCTCTGGCCAAGGGAAGCAATCAGTCAGTGATATTGAAAGATCCATCATCAAAGTATAAGGCAAGGAATGAATAGATTCTAAATCAGTCAAACATTTTAAACATCCCCTTTGTAATTGACAATTTTGTAATATTTATTCACAACAGATCTGATTGCTGGATTCCCACTGGCTCCCCTCAGGAGGGTTTGCGTGAAATCAGTTTGAAATGGTGTGTCAATTTTTTTCTGAAGTCACCATCTGGCTGATAGACTTGAGTCTGTTCTAATACACTGACCCAGTGAATCGCTGCTAAACAATTCCCAGGGGTCTCCACTCCTCTCGCAGGCAATCCGGGAGAGCTGCTGGGAGAGAGTGGGCGAGACAGGCATATTTTAATGTGTTATGTTGAAGGATTGTAAAAGAATTTGATTTATGTAAAGAAACAGAGATCTTGGGGTGGTCTTGTCCACTCTTGTGCCCTCATACTGGTTTCAGATGTGAGAGGAGGTTCATGACCAGTATTAATGACGTGAAACTACCTGAAATTGTGTTGGGGGAGGGAACACCCCCCCCAAAAAAAAATCAAACAAAAAAAACCAAACACAAAAAGCCCTCCTCCCTGACCAGCGGCAAGGAACCCAAATGTTTGATAGCAGCAACCCCCACTGCCCAGCTGGCAAAAAAAAATACTGGATGAAATACATGGCACATCTATTTCAAATAGGTGACAGTATATACATTACACTGGGGTCCTGCAAAATCACCTCCATTCCATATCACCAAAAATCCCTAGGATGAAATATGTTCAAACTGTCCGTGCTTAAAACCAGATTGGTTTAGCTTCCAGTGTGGAATGAGGGCTCAGCACACGTGTTTTGTATGTTTTCCTACATACCAGCCATAGTTTGCGTGGCACACGTTGGTAATTAGATGTTTCCTCTCATCATCCCTCAGCAAAGCACTGCTGCCACCCTTGTGAATTATATTTTCTACTGTGCAAAAGACTCTTTTGTCACGGTGCTGCCCAGCCCCAGAGCATGTACACATGCTGCTGTCATAGATGCAACCTGGCCTGTGTACCTACACACGTGTGTTTGTGCACATATCCCCACATACACATGAGCTTGGTGTAATTCTAGGATGACTAATTTTTTTTGACAGGCGAGTAAATCATCACGATAGCATTTTTTCTTTCCATTACCATCAATCATTATTGTATGTGTGATTAAGCAGAATTTGTCTTTGGCTGCTTAAAATGTTCCTGATCCTTTTTCAAGGCTAAATATCTTCTCTAGATAAAGAACGCTTACTGTAATAATGTGTATGTTAAAGAGCTGATCCCCACTGAAATCACGTGAAGGGTATTGGCTCAAGGAACATTGATTTAAGTCCTAAAGCATCATTTATTTCTCAATAGAACCCCAGTAAGAGACTGAGTATGGAGAATATTTTATAGGGTTTGATTAATTCCCTCTTCAACCAATGGAGTAAGGCTACTGATCAAGACAGGAGAAAAGTGGATATGTAAAGCCCTGAAAATATACAGAATATCACAAGCTGGTGAAGCATTCAGGAAAATTCTCTGTAAATCAAGTCAATTCTTTAATGAATTTGCTTTCAGCTATGTTGGGGACCATTCTGCAGGCCCACCCACTGAGAACTCAGAGAATAGAAGTGTTTGGGAAGATAAGCAAGAACAGCAGGAATAAAAGAGACCAGGGAGAAAACTGAAGTGGTCATTCAGACCCACAGACCAAGGCACAGGGAATAGGAAAACAAGTGCAGACTGGATCAGGACACCTCCCTCCAGAATATCTTGTCTTACTTGCACATTCAAAAGCCCTTGCTTGGGGTCATTCTGGGATGCTCTCAGACCTGTCTCTACACCCAGAATCCATCAGGGGCTTCTATCATCAAAGGATGATGATAGAATTATCCCCAAAATACATCCCACCTTTAAAACCGTGCAGAGAATTAAAGCTTGCCAGGCCTGGATGGCAGGAGCTCTCTGCAAGCATCATAATTAACAGTAAGAGTAATTAAACTTTTAACACCGGCTAGGCTCAATATCTAAGATCTGGGGGTTAATGTAGCAGTTTTCTAAAGGACAGGAAAATAAAGCAGCAATAAAATAAAATGAACGTTGCAAGGACCCTGAGGCACGATCATCCTCAGCACATTCCAGTGAGTGTGTCCTGTTTCTTGGGCTGCAGGAAGCCCCCAGTGCTCCCTGCCTGCTGGGTAATTCCTTTGTTACTGTGCAGGTTTGGTCATTGTGTGGATCACAGACCACTGTCAGCCTGGACGACAGGAGGACAAGCTCTGAAGCAGCTGCAGAAAAAAAGCCTCTGCATCCCACCTTCTCTCCCCATTTCTGGGCTTGCAAACCAGCGAGAAACAGATGGGAGGGAAATAAAATTGACAGATGAACATTCAAAGTTTATCCTCCTTTTTAGTGGGTTGTAGTGGAGACCATTGTGGCAATGCTGTGCAAGATGTTAGTGTGATTCTTTTTTTTCTTTCTTCTTCCAAGAAAGTTTGGTTGTTCTTGGGTTATAAAAAATTATGAGAAGCAGAAGCAAAGGTGTCCTGTGAGGCTTGGGCAGATTTGGGGTTGATTGGCTTTCTCCAGGCCTTTGAGACTGGGGTGGAGGAGCCTCGTTCAGGGTCCTGCTAGATGGAAGCAGGGGGAGGTGCCCTGGCTGGTGCTGGTAATTCTCATTGCACAGGTAAGGGACATGTGCCTGTCTAGTCTTTGTCACATTCAGGTCACTTTGCTTTTTGTTTTGCCAGTTTTTCCCAGGTTGGATGTAAAGAGAAAATAATTTTTCTCATGAATAGGCTTTTCGTCCTTGAAGGATTCTGCTGTTGTCTCCTTACATCTCTTAATTGTATAACCCCAAGGTATGCCTCAGATTTACACAGCCTAAATCCAGCCTTATTTGACTATATTTGTCATTATTCCAATTAATTGTGCATCAACTAATTGTGTAACATGGCTATTTGCATGTCAACCCAGGGTCCTCATGCTGCTTTTTGCAGTGTAATTGCTCTGGCTAAGTGAATATCAGGAATATTCCTGAGCTTTCAGCCATTAATCAAGGCCCATTGAAAGGAATATTAGCAACCTGGGAAAAAAAAGTTATATAAAAAAAAAGCAAAATAACATTGAGATTTTTTAAACTAAAAGGAAGCCTAAAATGCAACAACAGGATCAGTATGAAAGCCAATGAAGACCTGGCCAAGCTTACAAAGCCAAGTACTTTGGATTTTGGAAGATACTTACAGACAAATGAAGGGGCAAATGGCTGGGCTTTCTTTTCTTGGTCCCCATTTTAGAGGTGTTTGGGTGATGCTGCTAAGCAAACAGTGATAGGATTCCAACCATGTACAGGAGCAGGGAGCGTGACCCTTCAGTGGGAAGGTCTTTTTAGAGTTGGGTATCTTGAGGAAGTACAGTAGGGGGTTTGGGATAACCCCACAAAAGCAGAGATAGCTGGCACTTGTGGATGTGGAAAGGAGAGGTGCTGCTGCAGGAGAAGCTGGGGTGGGGGAGTGGACTGTGCCACTGTGGGGAGCGTGGTGGGGTTTGTTCATCATGGGACAGCAGCCTGGGACCAATGCTGGTGAGCAATTCCCTCCTGGATTGGAGAAATTGCTCCCCGATCTCTTCACTCACTGCTCTGGTTGGGAAAAGTCACCCAGAGGACTGAGACTCCCACCAAAGCTCTCCAGGGTTTGAGAGTGGTGAGACAAATCCAGGCCTGTGACTGCTCTCTTTAAAATCCTCTCAGCAATATTTTGGGAGGAATGAGAGAGTTGAACCATGATCTGCTTGCAGCCACCCATGTCCCCAGAACAGCAGTGGCACCTGGTGATGAACAGTCCCTTCCCTTTGGGGAAGGTTGGATTTTTATTGTCAGCACTGCTTGCTCTGGTGATGAATATAAAGTTGCTGTGGGAGAAACCAGCTGAAGGCTGCAATGAAGAAAAAGAACATTAATATCCTTGATGAACTATCTCTAACAAAGTCAATGCATAGTGACAGACCTGGTGCTGTAACTCAACTACTCCTTGATCCCAGAGCAGCCACTGGCCCACTGCACTCTGTTGTCCCACATTGCATAGCTTAGGTGTCTCAGGAAAAAAAAAAATCATGTTCAGGACACCATCAAGGATGCTAATCAAGGATTACTAAGGATAATCAGGCTCCTCAAGGATGTAATCAGGATCCTTTTGCCCCTTCACATGAAGAAGGCTGGCAAAGTGTGGAGCTCACAGTGATGGAACATTTTTGGTCGTATTCCAACCCTTTTCCCAAGATGGCAGGGAGGTTTGTGAAACTCTGTGGGTCCCACACTAGTCTTGTTTAACCTGGGCTCCTCAGGGAATCAGGACTCTCCCTACTCAGCTGTTTCCCATCCCTCATGCTGTGGATGGGCTGCAGCTCCAGTTTCTGCAGCTCACTCTGCCGCCAAGGATAAAGTGAAAGCAAAGCTGGCCCTGGGCTGCTGTTTGCAAATAGAGATGAAGACAAACAGATGAGTTCAAGCTGCTGGAAGGAAAACAACCCTGTCAGCTCTTCTGCTTAATGGTGGGAACCTGGAACTGTAAACAAAACCCTGGGCAGGTCCTGCTTATTCCCACCAGCCCTTTGAGTCCACCAGTGTTTTTCAATCTTTACCTCCTAGAACCAATCAATTTTGTGCCAGCCTGTAACTTTTTACTGATGTTGTGGCTGTTTCAGTTAAAGACAACCAGGTGCTGCATCCTTCCCCCCACCCAGTGCTGGGACCTCTCCTGTGCCTGTTCTCTCAGACAAGGAGGAATCCCCAGATGCTTTTTCATCCCCAGCAGAAGTCCTGGCATTGTAGGTGTACACTCTGATGGGCACAGCCAAGGAAGATACACGCAGAATGTTTTACCATCCTCCTGTTTCATGACTGAGTTCCCAACACCTTTTGAGATCATCCACTCCTTGTAAAGCTCAGAGAAAGACAACATTACTCTAAAACCTTGTGAGGTTTCTGAGTAGAGAGCAGGAGGGCAAGGAGGGGAGAGCCTGTCAAGGCACAGGCTCCTCGAGCCCCAGCAGCACCTCCCCAGCAGCGCTTTTCACTGTGTCAAGTCAGACAAGCAAATGCAGTATCTCAATCTCAATTATTTTTTCTTTTTTTTTTTTTTTTTTTTTTCCCCTGTCAGTCCCTTAATTAGCATGAGATTTCACAAAATCCGCCAAGGCAGCCATCCATCTGTTTTGCTGACTTTCAGTAACAATATTTATCATTGCAGAAGTGTCAAAACAATAAAATCAGATGACATTTATGCAAAGGGCTCCTAACTACTTTAAAAAAGGCCCAAACCTTGAAAGCCTCCTGCAGTATACTGCTGGGAATTGTTTGCAGACACAAAGCTGAGAGTAATTCCTTCTGTACCCACATAAATATTTTAAACAAGCCATCAAAGAAACTTTCAAAGGAGGTGCAAGGATGGCATATGCTTCTCTTTACCAACTTAGTTCCAAGAGGTAAGACAAGGAAAAAAGGAATCTTACTTACCCTGATGCCTTTTAGTTTCATCCCCCAAAATACTATTTTTGTGAGCATTTTTCACATTTCAAAAGAGTGCTATATAAATTGGTTCATGCCAGTTACAATTCTTAATAAATTTAACCTGATCTGCCATGCAGTAAGAAGGGGGAATTAGAAAAAAAATCTGCTTATTTAACTCTAAGGTATTTAAGCCAATATATAAATGAGAATTAATAAATCTGCATTTCCTATTGTCAGCACTAGTTGATTACAGCACTGTGGAGCCCTGTCAAAGGGTGCATACGGCACACTAAGTTCTCTAGTGTATTTAAATTATCCATAATAAATTTACCTAACAAATTCGAGTGTAGCTGCATTGTCCCCTTGTCAAGAGTTTCTCTGCGTGGGAGCACTCAGAGTTACTCTCTGGCTTAGCAGATCCCTGTGCAGCGGGAGAGGATGAGCCCCTGTAACCCTGGTTTTGATGGCTTTTTGCAGGGAAAGTGGCTTTGTTCAGCTGAGTGATACCTTCAGCTTGATCCCTGGTTGAGCACTGTTCCTCCTCTATCTTATCTCTGGCAAGGTGAGGTTTTAAAGCCATTTTGTGCTCACAGCACATGTTCTGAGTGTTGCTCCCCCCTCAGCTCTTGCATGCTTGGTTTTGAAGGGTTTTCAGGGGCCAACAGCAGAAAGGAGCAGGATGCTGGAGTGAGGTGCCCACCATGGGTTGGTACCACTGACCAGTCTGAGTTTGCGCAAGAGCATCCCAGAGAAGGGCAGCAAAGGCAGGGGGGAGATCTGCTCCTGGAGGAACTTCCCAGGCAGCTGATCCAGAATAAGTCAGTGCTTTCTTCCTCAAGCCAGGGGTGGGGAGCCAGGCTGAGCTCCATGCTGATTGCAGGCATCTGTCTTCTCCTGACAGCTCTGCCTGTTAGTGCAAAGAGTCTGCTGTTTAATTTACCTGACTTGTTAACAGCTCCCTGTTTTGAAGTTGTAGGAAGTAGCTGATTTCACGTTTACAGTTGAAGCATTGAATTCCCATCGGGTGGCTAAAATTCACAAATAATCTGGTAATTTGTCTGCTGTCTTGGGAGCCCATGGGGATGCTTCTCAGTGTATATCACAGTGTATATCACCATGTTTTGGTGAAAAGATTGATGAGCAAAAAGGAGCATGGAACTGGCTGGCCATGTGCCAAGAGGAGCTATCAAAATTGAAAGGCTCAAGGAAATCCCTGCCAAAGAAAGCAGGGATGGGAGTTTTGCACAGCCTCCCCTTGCAGAGGGGTTGCAGAGGAGGGTGGTGGGGAGCTCACAGCCTTTGGGGATAGTCTGCTTGCAGGGAAGAACATCCCATTGCCACTGGTGGTGACCAGAGGGGACCAGAACATGGAGATGGGTTGAGTGGGTTTGTCTTGGCATACTGCAGCCTCGGCCCCTCACAATGTCTTGGTATCAGCTCAGTCCATCAACACAGGGGCAAAGGAGAGCCAGTGCAGAGCTGAGCTCAGCTCTTCATGGTGCACATCTCAGAGGGGAAATTTGCTCTCAGGAGCATCACTGCAGGCAGGTATCACACCCAACAGCTGAAAGGAGAACCACAAGTCTTTCGAGTTTCTTATCAGTAATGACTCATCCCTGTCATTCAACAGATCAGTAACTGGCAGCAAAAGAAACTGAAGGAGAGAAAAGCACCATGTGAGTAGCCTGGGGCATCCCAAGACTGCAGGAAGGTGGATTTTGACAATCAAACCTTCTCATGTCACACTCACAATCCCTGGCATGACCCACAGAGGATCCTGCAGAGACTCCTAGGAAGGGACAGACCCTCTGCTGTACCCAAATCCCTTCCCCAGCTGCTAAAGCAGGTTGGGAGTGAGCAACCTCCAAGCTCAGGCTCTGACTCCGTGCATCTCCTGGAGTACAGATCACTGCGTGCCTGCTCTAAGGAAAATGCTGCAGCTCCCCCAGAAATCAGGCATGCTGGATTTGTAAATGAGTTTGGAGTTAGGGAAGGCAGGCTGCAGACATCCCAGCAGAGCAGCAGGTAATCAGTAGGCTGTCCTCTACGGGGAAGGTGTTAAATCCTTCTTGGAGTGCTGACAAAAAGAGTTACAGCCCATATGTTTATTGCCAGAAAAATAATAAAAAGAGTATTGGTTTAACCAAGTCTAACAGCCATCAGAAGGTTTAGACACGTGCTCTTGCCTGGAGAGTTGGTGTGCAGGGCCGGGAGGAATATTTCACCCCAACCTTGCCATCAAAGCTAACAACATCCACCGGCCCAAACTCTAACCAGAAGGAGAATGTGGTGGTAAAACTGAATGTGAGGGAATCCCTCCTGCAATCCTGATGGCCTGTGAGGTCTCTCCCAAGAGACAGCTGTCCCTGCCTTCCTCCTGCAGTGGAGCATCTCCATCCCTGGCTGCCACCTGTTGAGGGCAAGTCCCTGCTCTGGGGTGCTGCCGTGGAGCTGGTGATCATGCAGGGTTTGCTGTGATGGCTGCTGTCCTCTGGTAACTCCAGCCCCACTTTGTTAGGTTCTCCTGGTGCTTCTGGGGCACTGGTTGGAGTTGGGTGCAAATGGGCAGAAGATTTTACTGTTTGAGATGGACGCACTGGTCCAGTGAAGTCTGGATGTGATGAGAAGGGAAGACCCATTTTAAACTGAAGATTATTAGATTTAAGTGACCTCTCCAACATGAAAAAATTGAAAGGACATTGCTGAAAATCCAATGAGTTCTTGAAATCAGAGCTGAGGGGAGCAAAACAAAACTGAGAAGGGGCCCAGGCAGTGCTGCTTAGCCAGGCTGGAGGCACAGGGCAGCCAGTGCTGGGGTTTGGCTGCTCTGTGTTCTCGTTTGCATTAACTAATGCTGCTTGGCATCATGTAATGCGTTATTGTTTTTATTGTTCTTGTTGTAAATACACCTAGAGGCATCTTATAAATAGAATTAATTATAGTTGTTTAATTCATTAGTTAAGTACACAGCGCATTCTGCTCACTGGAGAGGCTTGGATGGCTGCAGTCAGGGCATGCATGTACAAATCTATGTGTGGTCACGTTCACTGTGCCTCAGACTGTGGCACCAGCTCTCCAGACCCTCTGGTCTCACGTTTCCAGCTTCACTCCCACTGCTGCCCTTTATCTCAAAAGCTTATGTTAAAATTAAGTAGTTGCAAGGAGAGTTTGGGAAGATTGGTCTATAAGAAGGCAACAAAACAGGAAGAGAAGGGCAGAAAATTTGGATGAAAAGCACTTGAAACCTTCTCAGGGGTGTGGGTAAGTCAATCTCTCCATCCTGGGATGAATCTGGAGATGGGAAGCCAAGGATGCTCCTGAACAGGGTCATGGTGGATAGACTGTGTCACACTGTCCTTGCTCCATCCGAACCCAGCAAGGCCAGTTTGGGATGGGAAATGTTCTATGCCAGGTCAGCTGGAGGAGGAATGCAGGAGTTGAGGCTGTTTTGTGAGAGAAAGGAATCCATAGGGCTTCTCACAGGGAAAGGGGACCCAAAGTGCACAGGGTGACCCACACCTGATGTCTGGCAGCTCCTATCTTTGAGCAGACAGGGCAAGGAACATGTGTGAGGATGAGAATACATCCCCTCCCATCACAGCAAACATGTGAAAAAAGCCTTTTCAGGAAACGGAGGAGTTTCCCAGTGTAGGGGCAATGCAGGGAGTGTTTCAGTGAGGATATTCACATCAGCCTCTGTCCTGCCTCTCCTCCAGCTCAGGACTGGGGAGAACTCAGCCCTTGGGGAGCACTGCAGAGACAGAAGGGGCTTTAAACCAGGCCATGCTCTGTTTTGTGACTTTTGCATGTTCAAGCTGGCAGTGACTGAAACAAGTTCCACAATCCTCCTGCACCAGGGAGAATTTCTTCCTCCTTCCAGCTATCGTGGCTCACAGCAGAGTTTTATGAGCTCCCCCTGCCCAGGCTGACCCAGCTCAGAGCTGCTTCTCTCATAGGAGCAGAGCTGTTTTTCTCCAAACCACAACACAACTGAAAAAACACAGCGGGTCAATACATCACAGAGCACACACTTGAAAGGGGAGAGGCATAAAATTCATGTCATTGGTGCAGGGCAAACCTTGTTCTCCTTCCCCTGATGCTCTGGACATTCCTAGGGTTGGGAGTGTCCTTTCCTGACCTGAGGATGGTAATGAAAGCTCAGGCACTTGCTAAAGCTTGGAGAAAGGTGAAGGAAAACCCCATGCAGAGCAATGGTTATGAGCAGTGGCCTCAGGAGGAGTCATGTCTGGTGCTGGCTCTGATTCTGCATGTGATGTCCCATGGGCTGCAGCAACCCCATCATTCCCTCAGAGGCAGAGACATTGGCAGGGGACGTAAAGCCCATGCCAGGACTTGAGTACCTCACAAAGAGGCAGAGAGAAGTTCCTCTCTCTGGCAAAACAGCAAGCTGGTAAAGATTTAAGTTCAGTCAGGGAGGACTTCCAGTCCCTTTTTGGTCGCCAGGCCTTGCTCTGCATTAACCTCATCTGGAAAGAGTGACGATACCAAGGACCTGGGTCACACAACTCAGCCATGCCTTGGACAAGAGCAGTTGTTTAAAACATCCCAAAACATCCCCCCTCCTGCCTGCACCGAGGCCAACATGAGCATCTTTGAAAAGTGTTGCTGCATCCCTTTGCAGGCAACTGCCCTTCATTACTGCAGCACTGGGAGGCACTCACAACAAGATGGAAAAAAATAATAATCAAAGGAAACCCAGTGAAGCCCCATGCGATAATAAAGGCTGACTCTAACTAACAGTTGTTATTCAGACATTGTTAATGATATTATAAGCACTGCCATGTGCTAGGCAAGCTGTGACAGGCGCCCCGGTGGACATATGGATAATCAGATCACATGCCTGCTTCAATCAAAGCCATAAGTACCAACTTGATCAGAATCAGAAGCAAGCCTAAGCTAACAGGAGCTGGGGATGTGCTTTGGGGAAACATGTTCTTACAGATATGAAAACAAATAAAAAAGGGAATCATAACTGTGATGCTGGAGCATCCTTGCTGTGCAAGAGACAGCACAGCCCAGCCCAAGAGAGCTCAGCACCTCTGGGACAGAGCCTGGCCCTGAGCTCCCACAGCGAGGGCTCCCAGCTCCAGGGCATCATGGCCACCACAAGAGATGAACGCACCCAGAATCAACTGTAGCAGAAGTCTTCCCCTCTGCTGCCAGTCCAGATTGCTGTCCTAGCTTGGGAGGAAGACTCTTGCCAGAGATGCTATGGATGGAGGTGGTTGAGATGCTTTACCTCGATTCACCTCCTCCGTGCAGCAAATTGCACACTGCAGCATGGTGCAGAGACACAGCTCCCTCCAGCACACACCTGAGCACTGCCAGTCAAGTCCCAAGCAGCTCACTGTCATTAGAAACACTGAACATAATCACCAAATTTAATGCCTTTATCATTGCTCGATGGATCAGTGAACAGAGGAGCTAAAAGAAAGACAATTAGAAGAGTCAGTCTATGCTAATTTTTTTTCCATTGCCTTGCTTTTGTCTAAAGAGTTATTCATTTTCTAATTGTGAAATGTAATTTTGTTTGGGGGCTTTTGTTATATTTGTTTTGTTGTGTGGCTAATGCAGTTATTTGCTGCACACAGCTGCTTTTCTCCCGCTCAGCCTGTTTAATGGAATTCCTTGGCAGCTTTGATTTAAAATCATTTTGGTTTAGTGACCAGACCATTTCTGGAAGGGGGAATCAAATTTCCTGGATTTCTGAGTCATATTTTGCTCCGCAAGATTCACTTTTTTAAATGCATGTTTTCATAAAGGTTTTTAATCCTGTTGTTTGGATTCCAGTGGAGACAACTCTCGTCAAGAAACGCATCCTGGCCCACACCAAAACCTTCTTGACACTCTTTAGGAGAAAACCCCAAGGAGTAACCCTTCTGTGTGCTGAACACACATTCCCACTAATGGATGCAAAATCTTGGACCAGCCCAGACTTTTCCTTCCCACAAAGGATACCCGTGAAGGAGAGACACTGTCACCTCAGCCCTGCTGGGGCTCTTGGCAATGGCTGTGCCCCAGGCAGACCCACAGGATCTGTTTTTGTTGCGTCATAAACCACACCTGAAAGTTGTTTTTTCCACTCTAAGTGTTTAACTGGAAGGCCTCCTACAGCTCCAGAGCCCTGCTGAGCTGGATGGCAACGCAGGGAGTGAGTAAATTGCCCTTTTAGCACGTTTTCTCTGGCAAGAGGATTTTCAGTACCAGCCCTCCCTCCATGTGAAATCCAGAGTGAAAGAAAACTGATTTAAAACCAATCACTAACACTTACAGGCAGCCCGTTATTCGAGCATCCCTCCCCATCTAAGCTTCATCTTGGACTATTGAATCAATCCTGTCTCCACTGCTGCTTTCCTAAGTAACAAACCAAATCAGATGATGGCACAGTCTCCTCTAATTGACTGAGCTGCACAAGTGTAGCCATGTCATAGGATTTGGGCCACAAAGTATGTGAAGATATTGATAAACTCCAGGCTGAGGGAGGGAGGAAGCAGGACTGGACCCAGCCACCAAGGTCCAGCACTCACAAGGCTGGGGACCTCAACAGGAGAACTGTAGTTTGTCAGGAACACAAAAGTTGAGGCATTTGGAAGGTGGGTGTGTCCTACATGACAAGATCAAGTCAGGTTTGTGGAGACGTGATCCATCAGATCTGACAAAAGTGGATTTGAAACCACGTGCAAGATGGGTCTTGCATTTTGGACATCTGTTTCACTGAAAACATTGGGATTCATCTGGTTTTAAAAGGTTTTTTCACCACAAGGTCACAGTTGTCATGATTTTCTGCTGAACGAAATTCACGACCCAGTTCTGTTTGGTTCAGTGAAATCACATTCATCCTCCATTTGTCTCCTTTTGGGTGCACACCCATTTCTTCCCAATGTTTGCATTCCATATTCCTACAGTCACATTGTTTCCAAGGTGGGCAAAGCAGGGACATTTCCATGCCAGGCTTATCCCAGGGCTCCAGCAATGTGGTCACTGGGGCATCCCTCCCACCTCTTTGCTCCCCACCACTTGTGCAGGTGACACAGAGATCATGGTAATTTTTCTGGTCACCTCAGGCAGATGAGACCTGCAGTGTCCACAGCTGACTGCTGACATATGGAAAGGGACATTTCAGCAGCACGGGCCAGTGGTCTCTCCCACTTTTCCATGGAAATCATAGTTCAAAGCAGATTTACCCTGCAGGGCTGATGAAAGCGTTTTAACCCTTGTGGGGCTGTGCTCTTCAGAATCAGAGATACTTCAGTTATCTGCTAAGAGTATAACTTAATGCCCTTAAGGGGCAGCGCCAGGGGCCTAGGTGGCTTCCAAGGGATAAAATACTCCCTGTTTAGTCCTTCATAAACTTCTCCCTTCTTGCAGAATTGTGCATTTCTGCCAGGTTTTGCTCCACTGTTCCAACTTGGATGGAGCTCATCTCAGCGATGCCCTGGCCAAGAAAAATCCCAACTCCATCAGGAACCACAATCCTCAAACCACGCTGTGAAGCCCTTCAGAACCAAGCCTTGCTGCCCACGTGGGCTCCTGCCCACTCAGCCCAGCATCCTGCAGTGGCACCAGGGGGATTCTCAACTCTACCAGGCCCTGCTGGAGAAGTGAAATCATCAACTCGTGTGGCTGGGCTGGGAACAGGTGTGTGAAAATCAGCACCCAGGCACCCGCTCGAACAACGTTGTTTTTTCCTTGCGTGCCATAAATCAGAGTGCTAATCTTTCACTGTCCGGCGAGATCTCTCACTGGGAGGGTGATAAATTGCCCTCCAGCCCCTGACAGCTGCTGGGAAATCACTCACAGCCCGAGACAAACCTCTAAATCTGACATTATAGAGTGTTGAAAGGAAGAATGTCTGTTTTTATAACCTACCTCAGTTATAATAAATATTTAAAATCCACATTAACATCCTCTTATAGTTACAATCTGCCCTCTATGGAACAGTGTCCAACTTAGATTTAATTAGCAACTGAACCTTTGCAGTCCAAGCTCCTATTTAGGCTGAAGATCCAAATCTCCAGTGAAATGCTTCTGTTTTCTTAAACTACCTGCACTGTAATAAATATTCGCCATGTCGCCAGGCAGCTCTGCTGGAGACAGAGCTCTTTTTGTCTTCTCAAAGGCTAACATTTAATTTAAATGATAGGGTCTTTCCAGACTCCAGGGGGAATTTGTTTCCTGCTCTCCATAAACTTTGCCATACTTCACCTCCAAGGCACCAGGAGAACACAGGAATGGAAACACCTTGATGCAGGTAGGGGACTGGAGTGATGAAAATAAAATCTGGGCACAAATGCTCTGGCTTTTGGTCATGAGCACATGCTAGAAACACGGAGCAGAGACCTCCCCTTTCTATAAAACTGTGGAGAATTTGGGAGCTGTATTCCAAACTCCTGAAGTTGGCTTCTCTTGGCAAGAGTGAACTAAATATACCTGTCCAGAAGTTTTTCCATGTTTAGCTTTTTTCCCCACCTGCTTTTGCAGGGTGCCTTGTTTCCTCATTTATTATTTTATGCCAGTTTATTTCCAGAAGGCAGCATTCAAATTTGTTCCTCCCCTCTCTCCTGACTAGTGTTTCACCAAGGCCTTTATCAAAATATCACAGGAATAAACACAGGCAGAAGTTTTTGGGTTTTTTAACCCAAAGTTTCCTGCATGTCCCTTAGCTAAAAATGCTACACCTGTCCCTTTTGAATTGTGGTGGTTTCTTCCCTGTGTATTTGCTGCTGCCTTATGACTGTGTCAGCCTATGGCAGAGAGAGGAGGAGTGTTAAATCCAGAAATCAGCCTGACCTACATGCCTACAGCCCCCTGGCTCCAGAGGTGCCCTGGAGCTGCTCCACCAGCCCATCAGGATACCCTCTCTGGGCAGGATCAGAGCAGCTGTGGCTGCAGCTCCAGGACCAATGCTGGCGGGGGGGGGTCTGCTAAAAACCCTGGAGGTGTCAGCCACCCTGCCAGCACCCTTCTTGAGGGTTGTGGTTAATAGGAGAGGGTCAGGAGGCTGCAGGCAGGACAGGGCAGCAGGACAGCTGTGGTGTGTACACGTTTCCCCTTGGTTTTGTATCTGGGCGCCCTGTGTCCATCCCAGCTGCTGCTGGAATCAATAGCAGGGTATCAAGCAAGGAATCCCAGAGGAAACCCCACTGCTCATGCAGCAATAAACAGACATTTTCCTTCTGCATGTCACAGAAATCTACAGACATCTCCTGCACTGTCTGAACTGAGGGTAAAAGGGACTTTTACCATCTTCAGCTGCACCATCGGAGAGCAGGTATATTATGTGCATTGGATATAAACCTATATGCACACACATCTTGGCCTGTGTTAAATAGACAGACATGGGCTTGTTTCATTTCTAACTCTCCAAATGATGGCAGACACACAAAAGGGTATGCCTCTTTCAGCTTTTAAAAGAACATCCTCTAAGCTCTGGTATTTTGCCTCCTGCACATGTCCTGCACTGGGAACTTAATCCAGAAGCCCCAGCAAAAAAAATGCTTGTGAAAGAAAAACCATGAGCATTCTGGTGGCACTTGCACAGTTTGATGGGCAGATTGGGAGCTTCTTATCTCTGCTCTCAAAATGTATGTCAGGTTTCCCTTTTCATCTCCAGTTTGTTTCTAGTTGTATCAATGCTCAGCCATCGCTGAGTCAGTGCTGTCCTGCCAGCCTCTGAGGATGGCAGGAGATGAAAGTGTAACTGATCAGCTCTCACCTACCATCCAAAGCAAAAGCAGAGCCAGTTTCAAACATCTCCTCACCCCAAACCACTCCTGCCCTGGTATTTGTTTGCATGAGTTGCCTGCTGTGAATCTTGCTTGGCTTTGTAGAGATAGCATCACCCCCCTTGGGAAACAGCCAGTGCGTTTTACTAGGAAACCTGCTGTTTTACAAAGGGTTTACAACCAGGGGCTCCTTTCTCTGAGAAAAGTTACATTCTTGGGCATTCAAGGTTTGTTTTTTGATTATGCGGGAAGTGGTGTAAATGGAAGTCACAGAGTCCTCACGGGAGAGAGGTAACATGAAGCCCCAGCAGCTTTCTTAACCTTTGCTTTTGCAGATGTTTTTAGCTTTGCACAAGGAGATCCCAGAAAGTCTCAGATGCAGAGCACATGGGAAGAAAGAGGCTGAGATGTCCACAACTCTTTCAGTGTCTGCACTGTGATGGGGTGGGAAAGGCATTAGGAGTGTCTGCCTGCTCTGTCCACCCAAAAGCCCACAGAAGGTTGTCTAGCACTTCTGGGATGTGCAGGCAAAGAGGTCTGGAAGAATCTGCTCTCTTGCCATTGTAGAAGAGAAGGGTTTTCCAGCTCTTCCTAGAGACCAAACTACTATTTCATGCAAAACTGGTGTCTGAGGACATATAGCTAGGATACTCCCAGTCTTCCTTGGTATTGCCAGCAAGCAAGAAGAAAGCAGGAGGCTCCCACAGCAGCAGCCCAGTGTGGTGTGCAGATCTTCATCACAGGGGGAGGGTGGGAAAACAGACTCCACCTGGAGAGTATGAGGAAGGCTGAAGGAGCACATCCAGGCAGCCCCAGACCCAAATCAGCTGCTGTGCTGAGCATTTGTCAGGCCCAGCTTAGAGATCCCCAAGGAGATTGACCTGGAGCCACATGTCAGGTGTGTCTAACATTGTTCACTGAGGAGGGATGAGATTTTAAGAAGAGCACAAGTCCTCAGGCCATGTTTAAATTTCTTTAGGATGACAGATGTGAACAGTTAGACTCCTAAAAGAATGAAGTTCTACAATGTCCTCTGTACCTTCTTGCCCAACTTTCTGCTCCTGCAGTTGGTATTATGCAAAAAGATGGTCTAGATCAACTCATGGTCTTTTGTAGCCTAAGCCATCACATGTGGAAGCTCAGGGAGGAGCTGAAAAAACAAAGAGAAGTAGGAAAATCAGTTTTCCGGGCAGAAGCACTGCTCCAGATTCCTAAGAGTCTGAAACTACATCCATCTCAAAAGGAGGTTGGTCTCCAAGGAGGAATGTGCTTAGGGAGTCTGCCTGGAGGCTGAAGTGAAAACACCAGGTGACAACGGGTGAGCAGGTGACAAAAGCAGGCAGAGATGAGGTGTGGCTTTGAAACTCCCGCAAGCTGCTTGCCAGTTTTAGGTCTGAAGGCCTCTCACGGACAGTCGGTGCTGACACATTGTGAACACTGGTGCCCAGTTCCTTTATATGCAGCTATTCCCCACGGACGGCATCAGCCGTGCTGCTCGCCAGCAGGACAGAGCTGTGCACCCTCATTAATCAACGTCATGCTTCGGGAGAAACGCTGAGTTCATTCTCATGTGTCTCCTCAGACCTCTGGGGACTGACTTGTCTCTAACTGAGGCCGGTAGTCACCTGGAACAGTTTTCCAGCCCCCTAAGCAGCAGGAGTGTCCATTAACTACCACGGATCGGTGGGGATGGTTTGTAAACTCCGGATACATACGGAGGGGCCCGGGCGCTTATTGGCTGGTGCTTTCCGCTCTCAGAAATGGGTCATTTAAACAGAAAACTGTAAAGTGTTCATGCCTCTGAATGCAGAGAAACTATCAAAACAAGCTCCTGTCTCCGTGCCACAGACCCGGCATTCAAACAGAGACTCAGGCCATGTTCTACAGGAACGATCCAAGTGCTCCCAGCAGATTCCTTTCCTTTTTCTGATGCCTTACACAATAAACATTTCAACTCTCTGGCGCGAGAGCAGACCTACCCCAATTACCAGGACAGCTTGTTTTGTTTGGAGTAATAGTTAAGAGTCCAATCCTGCATCCCTGGAGCCAGTGAGAAAACTCTCCTTGCTCCCGTGGGCCTGAATCCAAGAGAGCCCCACGGTACATTAGAGATACCACTGTTACTGGGAGGGTATTTTTGTCTTTCCTTATGGAAACAAAACCAGCTCAAGCAAGTTCTGCCATGGCTCCACCTACACAAGGGTGGAGACATTGTGGGTTCCCAATGAGATGCAAGGCAGAAGCTGGCATCACCAAAGAGTGCTGCTATAAGCCCGTCTGTGACAGGAGGCCACCAGGGCTTAACTGTGTCCTGCAGCTGAGTGACCTTTTGTCCATGTCCCTTGGATATCTGCAAGCCAGAGTGCAGCACCACAGTCCCAAAGGCCTTGGAAATATCAGCTCTGCAGGGCCACATCTCAGGAAGCTGGAGAGGGGAGGGGTCAGAAGGAGATTGGATGCCTTTAAGGCTTGGCAATTAATGACCAACCAAAAGAAAAAAAATATAGTGAATTTAGTAAATAGGATCAGAGTACAAACAGCCCATCAGTAATTGTAACATTCAATGTGGGCATTATGCAAAGTTGGGCTGTTTATCCCACTGCCTTAAGGGATGGACAGCTGGGAAGTTCAGTGACGTGGAGAAGTGAGCTCAGGGACAGGAGATTGTGGAGGGACTTGAACAAAGAGACAGGAGTACAGAAATGTAACATGGTGAATGATTATCCATCTCTCCTGGGGGATGTGTTAATAGAGAAGATACTTTTGAAAGGCCACAATTCTAGAGAAAAAGTCTTGGAGGGCTTGAAAGAGGAAATAGGCGCCTACAGCTTCCCTGAACCCAGATGTGTCATTTCAGCAGGTACAGTGAGAGTTCTTCTGTGAATAACCTCCAGGTCACTCAAACTCCAGGGCTAAGCAAACTCTGTGTCTGCCTTGTCTGAAGGCTCCAGTGAAGCCCATCAGCTCACTCATTTACCTTGTTAAGTGCCATCTGTGCACTATCAGCCACGTGTCACATCCAGTTATTCCTCCCAGCTCCATCACCACGCTCAGCAAAGGTGCGTCTCTATCTGAATATTCTCTGAATATTATCTGAATATTTACGAGCAAGATGAACTCCATCTGCCCACATTACCAATATGTAGCTTGTCAAGGTGTCTTCTGCAGTATTCCACGTTCATGAAGCTGATTTTTATTTTCTGAAATTTTTGGAATTACCCCCAAGCAATCTGATCCACCTTGTTATGGTCTCCAGAAGGTAGGATCAAGATAAACAGTATCAAAAGTGAGTAGACAGCTCTATGCTGTCAGAGTATCTCAGTGCAGAGACTTCAGGATTTTCCTCCTGTCCTTTCAGCTCTCAGAATATCTCAAAACTACACAAAATGTACCTCTTGCAAGATCCCATCTATCCAGAAAGAGAACACAGTGGTTGTGATGTGGACTTAATCTATCACTGAGCATCTCTCTGATCCTGCTCTGGTTTTGGAATTGCACCTGGATGAACAAATAAATGTTGCGAAGACATGATGCATCTAAAAGTTGACAGATATTTCCAAAGCTTGTTAAAAAGAGTATGGCTTATGGCTTGTTGAGACTACAAGCAGGATATCACTACCATGGGGCTGACCCTGCATCAGGCAGGAGAAATCATGCAGCCTTCAAATTCTCCAAAATCTGTCTCTGAAAATGGAAGGGGCAAGCGTATTTTAAAAGGGAAAAATTTATAGAAAAGTAATTAACAATTAAGAAATGTATTTCTGTCTTTTCCCAATGTTTCCAACATTTTTTCCAGGAAAAATTATCTTTCAAAATTTGCCTGAAAGCCTAGAGTGTTTCTGAATACCCTCCAATAACATTCTTTCCATTATTTCTTGGAAAATACATGTCTTCAGAGATTTAGGAAGCAGGACCTTCAACAGCAGGACCAGTGCTGAGCAGGGAATAAATGGGGAGCACAATGTGAAACCCTCTGGGCCTTACCTGGAGGAAACCACACTGCTTCACTTTCTCACATGAGCTTTGGGTTTAATATAAATCTCCTTTGTAGCAGAGGCCTGAGCAAATGCCAGATGTGGGATTTAATCAGTGTATGGCCTCAGCCCTGTGACCCTTGGCAAGATGTCGAGCTGGAGACCAGCATTGCTCCTAAATATCTAAAAGGATGAAACCATGGTGTGCTGAACTGGCATAAACCCTATTGCACACACCCTCTGGGGCCATGTCTGCTTATTCTCCATGGCAAAGCAATTCTCCCAGGGCTAAGGCTTGCAGCTTGCTGCTGCCTCCTTTCACCACATGTGTTTTTGCATGGGGAAGGAGCCATTGGGTGCCTGGGCTGGAGCATCCTCCCTGGCACCTCTCTTCCAGCACTGTGCCAGATGACGGCGTGTTGATGAGTTCTGGCTCTGCAGCCTGCATGGTCACAGGCAAGCAGGAAAGGGGCAGGGAATGATGGTTTGGACATGTCCTGAAACCCACTGCCTGCCTGGGCAGGGCAGACCCAATGGCTCCACACTTTTCCATGCTGTTGGCACTGCCAAAGCAAAGGGGCCCGATGGCTGCACTCCCCTGTGTGTGCTGTCAGTCTTTCTGTCCGCCCAGATCTGTCTGCCTTTGTGCACCTTCCCTTGCAAGCAGCAATTTCTGACAGCTAATATTTCACAGAAACTGGAGCCAGCTCTCTCCCTCCCTCCTTTTTTTCTCTCTCTCTCTCTTCTGTTTATGAAGCTGAGGGTAAGTGTTTAATTAGTTGCCTAATTGCCTGGGTAATTGGTAGACATACTCAGCTCTCCAAGTAATCAGTCTGAACAGGCCTTGAAAATATCTGGCCCAATATTCATTAGTGCAGTTAAATCGTTAAACAGTTACTGTGTTTGGTTCTCGACAAAGCCCCGCCAAGGGCTGTGCTGGCTGTGGCTCTCCCAGCGTGGGGGACACACGGGGGACACCCCGCTTCCAGGGAAAGCTGCTCCAGCCATGCCTGCTGCCAGAGGGGCTGGGGCCTTCTGGAAGGGAAAACCTCAGTAAGTGCAAAGGGCAAAGCAGGAGATCTGTCCCCTGTGCAGGGGACATTGGCAATGGGAGAGGCGCCTCCTTTTCTCTGCCTGACCTCTTGCTCCAGCCTCCCTTTCCCGTGCTGTTGGCTCCAGTCCCCTCTGCATGTGGGCAGCTGCTCCTCTCCCTCCCTTGGCCACCGCAGGTTTGGAAGCCGGTTTTGCCATTAGCCCGAGCATCAATGTGAATATTGTCTCAGCAGGCTGCCCTGACCAGAGGAACTCATTAAAAGGGCCCTGGCCAGTTGTGCTCTGGCTCAGTACAGAGTCACCGTTCTGCCAAGTGCTGCCAACCCACTGCCTGCCCACCCATCGATCTGTCCATCCCCACTCCCTCCTTGTTGGTGAGGTTGGCACTGGTAAGGAGCTGAAGCCTCGAAGGTGCTTTCCAAAGGGCTCCCCTTCCCCACAGCTGAGCTTCAGTCAGGGTCTAGCAGCAACTTCAGATTATAGGAAATTCCAAATGCAAATTCCTGCACAACCATCTAAGAGACCACACTGCAGTAAGGAGGAAGGCATCAACGTGTCTGGGTCTGGAGGCGAAAGATCTGAGACTTGAGCAAGTCAGGAGGAGGAACAAGCTTCCCTCCAATGGCTTGGCCCCTGTAGTGGGTTGATTGGGCTGCATGGAGTCCACAGCAGATGGGATTAAAAGTAAGCAAGATGCAGTTTGTAGCCTGGTGTGGCTGGACAGCACTGCCAGCGAGGGAGATGCTCAGAGTGCTCCCAAACGGCTCCAAAGCAGACAGAACAGTGAGCCCTAAACACTACACCCAGCTCTGCAGGTGGTGGGCAGGGATATATGACCTTGAAGTTATTTCTAGCAATGATTCAAGGCAAATGCACGTGTTAGGAATTGGACCCTCGTTAAAAGGTTACTTGGCTGCAGATCCTTGTGCAATTAAGTGCAGAGGGGATGGGAGCCAGCCCTGCTTTTCCAGCTGAACCTCTCCAGCCAACACCCCCCTCCTTCCCTTGGTGCTGCCAGAAGTCTGTGTCCAGCAGCTCCACGTGGTTCATTTTCCACTGAGCTGGCTCATCCCTCTTTCCAGTGCTTCTCTGAGTTCACCTGCTTGGGGTCTGAGCCCAAGAGCTTATTTCTCCCTACCAGCTCCTGACACTCCCCAAATACCCCCTGCTCAGGACAGCTCAAAGAAGGGACTGAGGTCCTGGGCAGTGGCAGAGGGAGAGATGACAACATCCAGGCACGTAAATTCCTGATCAGATCTCTCACCTTGGCTTTTGCCAGGCGAACAGTTGGGTTCCTGGCAGACAGGACATTGACCTGAAAACGAGGACAGGACATGCTCTGCCAGGCCCTGGGGCAGCCGGGTGGCCCCATGCCAGCACTGCCAAGTATCAACCTCTCTGCACAGAAGGCAGGGCGGGATTTGGGGCAGGGCAAGAGGGAAATTGGAAGAAGGCACAGAAAAGGTCCAGAAAGGGAAGTGGGAAATAAAATAATACAGAAGGGAGAATTTGGGTGTGAGCTTTGACCCAGGGGTGAAGAGTAAATTGGCGATGGTGAGTTGAAAGGGAAAGGATGCTGGAGAGATCAGAGAAGCTTTTTGTTCCTGTGCAGGAGATATTGATAACTGGAGGAGAAAACTTGAGATGGTAATGTAAGGATTTAGGGGAAGGCAAAACATCCTGCTGTGCAGTAAATCCAGGAGATGTGCATGTGCAGTGGGTGGCATAAATGTTACCCCCAAATCCCCAGGAGAGCTGGCAGGGAGCAGTTTGGTGTGCCTGTACCTGTTGGAGCAACCAGCCCCCCAGGCAGGAGCCTTGTGCTTCATCTGCATCAGGGACATCTTCCTCCTGTGCCCTTCCTCCTTTCTTTGTGTATCTTCTGGGAATTTCAGGAGAACATCCCATCCCTTTTGGGGATGATGTAAGACAGTTCCTAGAGACTCCCTGTGCTAGGAATGGGGATGAGTGCCTGCCCAAGGGTAGGTTTTCGGGCACTGGGGAGCACCAGGCAGGCCCCAATGAGTCTCCTGGGGAAGAGGAAGAGCATGCAGGGGGAGGAATGTCAGAGGCAACTAAGAAATAGGTCTCCATCCATTACTCTGCTGGGCGGTCCTTTCGAGTCACTGGCTGGCTTTGTTCTCACCAACATCTGTAAGAGATTATGGATGCCTTCCTTGCCGAGGACATGGACAGCATCTATAAATACCACGAGCCAGGGGTTGTTGCTGTCAGAGGAGAACTCTGCCTGGGTGGCCTGGAGGCCAGCCGCACAGAGCAGGCCCGGGAATGCAGGCTGTGTCCCTAGCCAGGCACCCCAGGGAAGTCTGGAAGGACTAGCACACGAGGTGGTGACACCACTGGCAGGGTATTCCCTGGGATGTGCTGATGCAAAGCCAGAGATAGCTGGGAATGCAGCCAGGCAGTGGGAGCACAGGTCTGGGGTGTCCTCAGCACCAGTTCCAGTGCAGATACCTGCTCCTCACTCACCTTGAGAAATTCATATAGTTTTTCACCTAAAACTGAACTGACCCCTTCAAAAGAACAAGGTTTATTTAGCATTTTTAATTCTTTTAAAAATTTGGCAAGGACCTCAATAGCCATCTCATGGGAAGCTGAGATAATACCTGCCCAGAAATCATGGCATGGATTTAACTGTTTAAAGAACACAAACAGAGCAGAGCTTTTAATGCCTGATCCTCCCAACTTCCTTGTGTCAACACTGCTCCCCTGAGACCACCCTCTTATTCCTGATTCCACACCAGGTTCTTGCTTTGAATGTCAGGGGGCTTGGTTCAGTTTAGGCAACTCTAACACTGTCCAGTAGGAACTGAGCTCTCCAGTGACTCATTGCTTGAGCATGTCTTTGTTCACTCGGCTTTTCCCTCCAAAATCAAATCCTGATTTTATAAGCTGTTAGAAGCCTGAAGATCCAGCACTACACTAACATGTTGTTAGCCACAATTATCCCCTTTCTGACAAAGGATTCCTGATTAGGGCTGTTGCATATTCATCGGTAGACTTGCCAAGCCTTGCTTTGTTTTTCAAGGTCGAGGATTGCATTTCTTTGGATTCAATTCCCATCCTAGACGTAGATTACAAGGCAGCAGAGGAGGAGACAGCTGAGGTTGCTGGAAGGGTTGAATCCTCCTGGTATTGCTCAAATCACTCACCAGTCATGTGCCAGACTTGCCATGTGAACCAGCCACCCTCCCAGGCTTCCTGGGCTTGGTTAGGTGAGCTGGACAGCCTCAAAACTGAGCCTGGCTGCAGGTGTGATGTGCTGAGATCAGAGGGTGGGGAACCCCTAAGATTCCCAGGTGTAAAGGTTGAGTACTGGGCAGGGATTTCAACCCAAAACATACTCCCAGCTCTGAAGGCTTCATGAGGTCCAGTTCAATGTCCTCCCTGAGGGACCAGTCCCATTGGCTACCATGGGAGAAGGGACAAAAGGAGCACTTAGGCAGGATGGAATATTTCACAGAGGAACTTCAGCTGGTCTCCCCTGATGATTCTGGCTCCGATTAAAAAAAAAAAAAAAAGGAAGAAAAGGAAAAAATAATTACTTCTCAGCCTCTAACCTTTCTAGCAAGTGACTTTGTAATAAATAATCCACATGTCTCTCCAGTGCAATCCATCAGCAGGAGTGCCTAATTACTTTAGACTCACTTTGAAAACCCTTCCAGTGACACTTTCAGATAAATAAAAAATTAACATGGAACTAAAGCAGTAACCCAGAGAAAGTTTCTCCACTTCTCTCAGTTCTTTCCAAGTCTGGGCTGATGCCTGGAAGGCTCCACACCCAGGGATATTTTCCCCTGTTGTGCTGGAAGGTGAGCATGGGTTGCAGTTCATGGGTAATCACCCACAGGGTGTCCATAGGGACACCCTACTCCAGATGTGCAGATGTTTGGAGAAATATCTGCAGAGTCAGTGCAGCTTCTGCATATGAAGACATTTTTTCCCTTAATCCTTTCCTCTGGAAGTATCTACTATTTGTTTCTAAAAGTGCATTTTGTAGGCAAGGAAGTTCCAGTTTCCTTCTTGGAGTTGTTCATGGATCCCCAGTCATGCTGTCTTCTGCCTCTCCCCTTTCTCATTCCCAAGATTATAGCTGTGAGGAAAGGCACCTCTAGGCTTGCCTAAGGTCTGGCTGAGATGGCTTTCACCCTTTGTACCCCCCACCCAGCCCACCAAGGCTGAGGGACACCTACTGTGTGATTTCTGCACTGATTCTGCACCTCTCACTGAAGGTTGGAGCCTTCTAAGAAGACTTTGTCCAATACAATTGTTCTTTCTCATCTTCACACCCCACTTCTGCATTCCCTTCTTTCTCTTCTCTTCTCTTCTCTCATCTCGGTTTAGAGCCTTGGGCAATACCCAACAAGCATTCAGAAACTAAAAAACAAGCAAACCAAAAGAAACAAAATTAAATATCTGAGAAAAGCAGGCCCAGAACCAATAAGTTCTGATTTCACTGTAGGTTACTGCAGCCGAGGCAGTCATCTGTCAGGGGAGGAAGATGCTTAAAAAACCTCCACAGGAGAATTAATTAAACGAATTTCACTCTGCCAATTGTTTGTTATTTTTGCTGACCTCACCAAGTGGATTAATATTTAATTAGCCTTTAGGAGAAGTGGAAAGCACTTATTAACCTGTTATGTCAATCTGTCAGGCCTGGGGTCTCAGGACAGGCACTGCTACCATGAAACAATAGAACTATCAAGGTCTGTTTCTCTCTGTCTCGGCTGTTTTTCCTGTTGGAAAGTGGCTTTTTGGGGGGAAGAGAGGGAGGGAACCCACTATGCCTAGCTGAGGGGTCTCTAGAAGTGAGTGCCACAAATCTCGGTGTCTTTTAGAGGCCAGAGCAAGAGCTGAAGAAGCCATATGTGCTGTCCCAGGTGCAGGTGGGAAGCACATATGGATATATTATCCCCTTGGAGGTATTTTAGAACTCAGGCTAGATCTCATTTGGTGTGATACTGGTGACTAGGACGAGAGGTTTGGGCTTTCCTTCATTTTTCTTGCTTAAAGCACTGCTTCCTTTGTACTGTATTTATAGTTATCATAGTTTAAGAAGTGCTAAACTTGGTGTTGACACATCCTCATCAGTGGGGAGATGCCATCAAGCACTGCACGACACAGAGGTCTCGGGTGAGTCTCCATTAAAGAAAAGCTCTAAAACAGAAAACAGGATGAACACAGATGGCAGAACAAGAAACTCGTCCCCACCGGCAGCAAAGACCAGAAGGTCCCCATCCAGCACCTGAGCTCACATAAAGCTGGAGAGTCCCACCCCGGGAAAACGACCACGTCTGCTTGTCACGGGGTCTGGGTCTGGCCCAAAAGAAATAAAACCTCAAGCACAATTAAACCCCTAGGAAACATCCTCAGCAAAACAGTTACATTAATGCTGTGTACAGGTTAGGAGGGGCTGGGAAGGAGATAATGGCTGAAGTGCTAAAGTGGATGAGTATCTTTTTGGTGGAAATTCTCCCAGATGCTGGGCACAGCCACAACTTGACATCTTCACTTACTGCTCAGAGAGGAGCCAAAGTGTCTTCTGCAAACCTCCTCAAATCCTGATGGCCCTGAGCATCACACACAGCTTTGACTCTGATCTGGTGAATCAAACTAAACCTCAGGTTAAAATCACCCACTGGGTCTCAGTGTATTCAAAACCTTACCAGAAAACTCAAGCAGCATCCACACCCTGGATTTGCTGTCTAGCAAGGACACCAGAGAAATGCCAGCTACCACAAGAGCCAACCTCCCCTCAGAGAGGCTTCAGCAGACAGCAAAAATGACAAATCATGATCAGGACAATATGGGGCTGTTGGCAGTGGGCAGGGGCTCCTGAGTCCCCTTCAGTCTCTGTACGAGGAGGCAAAATGAGCAAGCAGAGGCAGGAGTGCCTGGAGATGAGCCCTGGGCGTGTGGCATCACACAGGCTGCCAAGGGTCACACTCCCCTCCCTGCAATCTGTGCCAGCTCTCCCAAGCTCTGTCCGAGCCTGGCCATGTCCTGCCTCATCCCACAGGGCAGGGGTGGGGACACTGCCTGCAGAGCCCTCCTGCCTGGAACGGGTGCCCTTACTGCCGCTCGGTGACAGGCCTTATCATTTATTATTATTATTTTTTCAAAATTAAAATCCTCCTGAGCTTTATTAAATAGGGATGCTGATAGGTAATTAAATCGCAACTTAATTAAATCTGCCGGCTCAATCCAACCACGGCATGCTGGCTACTCTGCAATCCCTGTGAGAGGTGCTGTCGGTGGAGGAGAGCATTGTGAATTAAACAGCATCACGCCTGGCACTGCCACCTCCCTGCCAGGCCCAGAGGGAAGGGGTCTGAGGGGTTTCTCCACACATCCAGCAACCCATTGCAACAGGGGGAGCTGGGCACCCACAGAGGACCTGACCTGCCTTTGTCAGAGCTTTTCAGGTGGAGATTCCTTCCAGTGTGGCAGGACCAAAGCAAGGCCCAGGAGGCAGGTGAGGGTTTGTGCCTACCTGCATTGACATGATATGATAGTGCTGAGCATGAAATGGTGGGCAGGTAGGGGAGGACTTTCCTTCTGCTGGTGTGCAGCACCTCTGTGGGGTAAAGGCCGTGGTGACAGTCTGGGATTGCAGAGAGCTTGCAAAAACAAGAATTTGGATGAGAGAAGGGCTCTGGCTGGGACACGGTTTCCCTGCTCTGGTTGTTCTTTCTGCACTTTGGGATAGAGCAGAAGGTGCTGTAGGATGCTGTGCATATTGATGGTGAGCCTGGTGGTGGTCACTCCAAGGGTCAGAGGAAAAAAAAATCCACTGGAGGAGGCTCCTGTGATCTGCTGCTGTTGTTGGTGGGTTTTGCAGATACAATCTCGCCCTGCAAATGCCAGCCCCAGCCCTGGCTCTGCTCCCCAGACTTTGCCTTCCTGTCTCTCTGGCTCAGCTGCTCTGAACAAGGGGCCAAAGGCAGCGACATGGAAAAATAACCAGGCAGTCTTGCTAAATCATCAATCTGCTCGTCCCAAGGAAAACAGACCTTGGAAAGAATTTCCCTTTTCTCTTTTCCCCCTTTTTCATTTCAACACAGGCTGAGCTCACTGCCTTTCCCGAACCTCAGGTGCTGTGGCTGCCTTTGCCCAGCCCTGGGAAGCACCAGGCAGGGACAAAGCAGCTCCAGGGACAGACCCTCTCTCTTCCCACACCACGGGCTCCCCTTTGAGGAGGCACCACCTCACCTAACAGCAGAGTCCCCATGGCTACAGAGCTGAGAGCAGACCTTGCTCTCCATGCCTGGGTACCACCCAGCCTCCTTTGCCAGACCTGGCCCTGTGTCCACCTCAGATGAGCCCTGCCCTACCACACTGGTGGTTACTGCTTCACCCTGCCCAGAGGGCAAACTAGCCACTCCTGCACACAGGATTTTTTTCTCTCATGCAGCTATGAGAATTCCTCAAATTCCCAGCAAGACCCTTGAGCTCTCCTTTGTCTTTGGAGCCCTGCAGAAAAGGAACCATGCTTTTGGGGGAGGTCTCACAACCACTGGAGTTACTCCAGATTTGTAGGATACTTGAAAATGCTCCAGGTTCCCCTGCAATTCCCCAGGAGGTCATAGAAGAAAATAAAAAAAAACAACCAACCAACCAACCAACCAACCACCCAACAAAAAAAAAATATATATATATATAAAGAGCTCCAAGGGAAGCAACATCTAATGAAAGACAAGGCCCCAAAGAGCTGAATGAACTACAGGGAGCCTATTCAAGGGTGACTTTCTCGCAGTAATCTTAGGAGATCAAATTCCTAATCTGCTTTCACCTCAGAGACAGAGGAGTGAAAGTCCTACCAGGATTAATGTTTAATGCTTGAGTTGGCAGGTGATGCCCTGTGTCGGGATGCTTGGGTTCCCTGCTCTGCTCTGAAAGGCAGTGGGACCTGAGCTCAACCAGCATCCACCCCGGATATTGGGGATGACCCTACTCTCAGGCAGAGGTCATGGAGGGGTTGCCAAGTTCAGGATTCCCCACATCATTCCAAAGCGTTGTTCACTGGGGCTGCAATAACAGATGAGTTGTCCTGTCTCTCTCTGCTGGGGCATGTGAAACTTCAAACCTCCTAATTATTTTAGAGCCACTGAGGTGAACTGCTGGAACATGGCTTTGGGCAGGGCAGTTGTGAGAAAAGGCAGCTCATTCCCACTGCTGGGCTTGCATTTCTGCTCCTGGTGGGGGCACATGAGGCAGGGAACTGCTCTGCTGGAAGCTCACACATGGCAGCCTCAGCTCCTGTGCTGGGAAGAGAGTGGAATTGAGGGAGAAATGGGTCAGCTGCAGAGGGGCACAGGGGGATGCAGCCTGTGAGACAAGAAAAGACCTTAATGAAGATAAGGACATAGGCAGAGTCCAGGACACACAGATAAGCAGCTATAAACCCTGAGCAACTCTCTGAAACAAGGGTCATGTTAACAGGGCCACCTGTGGAGAAGGCTTTATTTTCTCTTCTCTGTTAACATTAGACTTTCTCCCTTGGGACTACACAGCCTTATTTTGAGGGTCTGCTTTGAAGGCCAGACATTCACAGAACATGGTCAGGTTTCCAAAAATATATTACCAAGGTTCCCAAACCCTTAACTCTGGGGCAACAACTCACCTCCAAGTAATGAATGGCCAGCAGGTTCTCAGAACAGAATTACTTTTTTATTAGCAGCTATATGTGACCTGATTTTAGCTTCTCCAGGAAAGCAGTGGGAAATACCAGAAGGTCTTCTCTGAGTAGGTGTTCTACTGAGCTCTGAAGCTCTGTGAGACACTAATGATGAACCTCCTTCTATCTGTTGAGAACAGATGAGTGCAGAGTAGCTCAGACCTCTAAGCAGTAAGACAGAGAGGTTAGTTAATAGGCAGTAGATGTTTTATGAACTTCACAGCCGAAAGCCTTCTTGAAAACAGGGTTCCCAAGTCACAGTTCTGGAATAAGAAAATTCTGATCTGTGTCATAATGCCACCATTACTCTATCACAAGAGAGAAAATCTATTAAATCCTGATCCAAGAGTCTGGACAATTAGAATTTAGGTCCAGAAAAGAATCTACATTTTGCAGTGCAGCCCTTCTCTTCTTTGACAGATTGTTTGTTTTCTTTCATGTGTCCCAGGTGGTGCAGGGACATGTCAGACCACAGGGCAGCTGGAAGTTTTGGGACAAACCACAGGTAATTTGGCAGGAGAACATTAAAAAGCAAGAGAAGGAAACTATAAATTCAGAGTGTAACCACCATAAAGTATTCCCTTAATTCCCAGCCAACCTTTTAAAAGCACAGATAGCTCTTCCCCCTACCCACAGGATGCCTTTCCCTCCCTGTAGGGTGTCATGTTATGGCTCAGACAACAGAACACCATGGGATCGGTGACCCTGATGGGTTTCACATGTGTTGCAAGACCTGGTGGAGAATCTGCCCTTTCCCATGCTGAACTTCCCTTCTGCAGTATCAAAGGCTTGTCCTCTCATGGCCTTGCTTCATTTCTCCCTCTGCTGAAGGGCTTCATCTCATCCTTCTCATTGGTAAAGATGAGCCGTCTGCCTTTAGAGATGGGAATGTACCATAACCCTGAGTTCCAAATAGCCTGTAAATCCCATAGCAACATCTATGAACATTTATGAGGCTCCTTTCTGAGAAAGTAACAGAGAAGCCATCAAAATCTTGCCTTGTCTCCTTCTTTTGTCTTCCCAGGGCTATGGAGAAGCTGTGTGTGAGGCTGAGTTCTGGTTCCAGAAAGTCAAGACTGACAAAGCATCCAGACTTTGCTACAAGCAGGTCATGGAATTGTTCCTTCCACTTAACTAGAGTTGAATTTCTTCCACCTAGAAAGCACTGAAATGTCTAAGTCACATTTTCAATAGTCAGGCATGTATAAACCCAGCTCTCATAGATTTTCATTCCAAACTGTTACCCTAACAAAGCCTTTACCCTCCAGCTAGACCAGTATCTTCTCATTTGCACTTTCTCTCCATTTACCTCCTTTCTAGTTATCTTTTAACCAAAGACCATTGCCAGATTCTCATTCTTGGTCATGCTTTAAGGGCCAGCTTTTGCCCTCTGAGGAGGAACAGGATATACTCTGACCACTTCCATCTCCTTTTAGCTGATCACTTCACCGTACCATGCTGAGCCAAACCAGTTAACCAATGCTCTCCTGTCTTGCAGGCACATCTGCCTGGCCCTGTAACAATGGGGTCAAGTGCACAGCAACCAGTGGTTGGGAAATTAGCCATATTTCTTGTGAACTTCATAGTATGAAACAGAAAATGAGTTTCTGAGGGAAATTGATGAAAATCTGTTTGTAGTCTTGCTTCAAAAAGAAATGATAAGTAGCAACTTAAAAATGACACAAAAGAAACTGCAGTGGAATTAATTTTTTAAAGGCCCCTTTTTAAGAGAAATTTGAAAGATTTTTGCAAGAAAACACTCCACTGATCTGGCCATCTTATCTCACTAACTGAATATGACTGGTGAGCCTTCCATTTCTGCTTCAGAGCCTATTTATCTCCACTGCTGCCCTTAAAGGCAAGCACCTCTGATGGGGATTTAGTTCTAGCATACCGATTGTTGAAGAGGAAAACTCACATTCAAAGTTTTCTTGCAAATATATAGATGTTTTAGACCTAGTCATATAGCTGAGACAAGTTTTCTGACACGAAATATTAACTATTGTTGAAGAGTTGAGCATGCACAGGGAACAGCAGAAGAATTTAAAAAGTCAGGAAAGACTAAATAGAAGGGAACTTTTTGAAGGCCAGAAACAGCTGGAGCCAAGCATGAAGGAGCAGAAAGATACTAGTGCAAGGAAAATGGAGTATAACACAAGAAGTGGTGATGGGACATAAGAAATGGGACTGTGAGACTAGGGGGAAGGTAAAGACAGAGAGCCAGGGAGTGACATCAAATGGATGGAGTAGCCAGACACAAGAAAACAAAGAGTAAATCTGGTATTTGTTATCTTTGGAAAGGAACAAAGCATTTGCTTTATGCAAAGCTATTTTTGAATGTAGGCATGTTGCAGAAGAGTAAGAGAAGATGTAAGAGAAGACAGTATGTCTGAGTGCTGCCAGTAAAGTGATGGAATGCTAGATAAATGTTCTCCATCTAGGAGTTTCTTGGTCTTCAGGTTCCAAATTGTGTTGGGACCTTGTATCTCACCTCGGCTGGTGTGACCTGCAGCCATCAATGATTTTGGTGTTGTTGAGCCTCTAAGCCAGCTCTCGGCAGCAGGGACTGCCCTGAGTGGGGTGCACAATACCTCACAGACCTTGAAAAAGTGCAGAGGCCTCCCAGCTGCCCCTGTGCATGAAGCATGCTCCTTCTCCAACGCTGATCCCAAGGGAAACAGCCAGAAGGAGCTCCGGAAGGTCAGAATGCAATTAAAACCAATGAGATGTTCTTAATGGGTGCATAGGAAACTGGCTCTGCCTCTTGGGTCATGCCTCTCCCACCCACTCCAACCATCCCAGATTCTCCCAAGTGTTCTCTCCTTCACTGTTGGTCCTCTTGTGGCCTTTCTCATTCATAACATCATCCCCTCTGATGTCCAGGTCCAGTGACTGGGGGGACAGTTGGGTAAGGGGATTTACACCTCCTATTGCCCTTGCAATGAATTACCAGGGCTGTTAATGGGCTGGTGCCCCAGTGCCTCATAAATCGTGTGGCTGAGGCCAAGCAGTGATGGGTGGCTTTGATCTGGACACGCTGCCCTGCCATGAACAGGAAAAGGAAGAGGTGATTTTTCATGGGTTACTACTCCTGCCTCCAAGTTTTCCACTCTGCTGAAACTTTGACAGTGCCTAATAATCCATCAGTGAGGCTTTCCTTGCTCTGCTTCCACTCCGTTACCACCTTCGTGTTCCCATTTAGCTTCTTTCACACGGACCCCAGAAAATTGGCTGTCTCCCTCCATTCCAAAGCAGTTTGGAGGGTGGGAGCAAGGGCTGGGGTCACTCCACACACTTCCTCTGAGGAGAGGAATCAAAAGGTGGATGGATGCTGAGATGAAGGGAAAGAGTTACATCATATCTACAAAGCTGGGAAGAAACTTATTGGTGAAACCTTTAAGGGACTCAGAGGAAAAGCAAAACATGGGATGTCACTTGGTGTGAGAGGGTTAGATAACCTAGGGTTCATTTAGACACTCTAGAGATCTGCCATGCTGGGAGAATATGGGTTTTCTACAGGTCTCTTGTCACATCTTCCAGCCATGCCTGGTGTCTTGGACACTTTAAGATGTCTCAAGTAGTGCAATCCATTTGGATACCTGGGCAGAGTCTTTTGTCACCTCCTTTTTCACCAAGGGCTGCTATTCAGATTTATTCCCTGGGCTCATCATATCTCTTGACTGTCCCTTCCTTCTGTCTCCTATAGATTAGACCAAGAGATCACATGCATTCAATTTTGTGTGTTCTGCCTTCTGAATGGAACTGAATCCTCGGAACTGCACTGTTTTCTTAGACTAATGAATTCTTTGAGGGGAGTAAAAACCACCTTGGTAATAAATCCAGACTGTGAAGCCTTGATGTATCTGTTTTTCTGTTTGTCTCCACTGCTGCTAGACAGAATTAGCCCTCACCTAATACAGAGTGCAGACTTGATACAACCTTGTTTAGCACAATTGGTTTGAATCCATTATATTGACAATATCAATTTGTGTAATTCCTGCATTAGGATTTTGTACTAAACTGTATTTGAAAGGAGCTGTTGACCTTGATTAGCTCTTTAATTGTGGTTAAAATCCAAAGTAATTCAGATATCAGCCTTGACTGTGGAAGGAAAGGGCCACGCCACGTGACAGTGCAGTCAATAACTGCCATGTTCCCCACGGACACATCTCCCCTGTTTTATGGGCTCTGGGTCTCACCACTTTCACAGAGCATCCATTTGCCTCCACTTTGACCATACCCTTGGGCCTTCACCTCTCAAGAGTGTGTTGTAGGAGCAAGCACTCCAGGTCTCCTGGACACATTCCAGCTGAATTATCCTTACGGCTTACACCACCACTTCTTCTGCATGCAGGTGGGATTTTTTCCTTCATTTTCCATCCTAAACAGGACTGTAACAAGTCTGGAAACTACACAAGGGCTGCGCAGAAAGGGATAGGAAGGGGTCTGTCAACAAACCTAAATTTTGATGGCAAATATTGCCAGACTCCCTTTGTGGTCTCTTAGCAGCAGAAGAAAAAGAAGAGCATGATTGGTGCACATTAAGAAGTCCACACCTGCCTTTCAGAGCCCAGGGGTCTGCAGGGGATGTGGAATGGTGTTATGGGCACCCTGGGGAAGGGATGGACAGGCCTGCTGGCACCAAGCTCTTACCAAAACTCAGCAGGAGCTGGGTGCCTCATTCTCTCAGGCCTGCAGAAGAAGATCAGCTGTGTGCCCAGAGGTCTGTGCTGGTGCAAGTGTTCTGTGTGAAAAAATGCCAGGCAGGAGGAAAGACCTTTTCCAGGACTCCCATGTGCTGAAAGGGAAAATGGATGGGATGAAGCCTGGAGGGGGGGGAACCCTTTTAAGTCAATGAGGAATTCTGCCAGAAAACAGCAGAAGGAGCAGTTCAGCAGGAATTACAGAGAAGAAAAAAAATCTGGCAAGAGATACAGCCTGGAAGATGGAGCACTTCATTTTGGGCAAACTGAATGTTTCAATTAAAAATGACAGAGCTGCGATCCTTTAAGAGCAGTCAGAATTTAATAAATTTTTCATGAATGGAAGCAGCCCATATCCTGAAGACCTGACAAACTCTCTGCTCTTTGGAGATCATATGTTCTCCTGGATCTATGTCTCCCTGGCATCAGATGGCACTGCCAGCCACGCATCAAAGGGAAAAAAGCACAAAAAGGCCCACCAGGCATCTTGTGCTAAATATGTGTGAAGAATAGAGGGTGCGGAGAGGAGATGGATGCCTAGTGCTGCAGCAGGGAGGGAGAGGGTTCATGGGAAGGGAGAGCAAACCAACACTGGAAAACAGGACATGGAGACGAAAGAACAGGCTGTGAAGAAAACTAACATCAAGGAGAGGAGTTTGTGAAAGACAAGAGTAGAGCAGTAGAAGGGGAGGGAGGGAGGGAGGGAGGGAGGAGGAAGAGGGGGAGGGAGGAACATCCCCTCTGCGCCTGGGAAAAAGACAATAAAAGCTGCGGACTCTTGTCACGCAGGACAATCCCAGCACTATTTACTGTTTGCTCATTTAACCTGGTTAATTTTTAATAATGTTGAAATTTTCATTTTAATAATTTAGGTAAATTATTTATTAAACCACAGGATAAAGGAATCATAGCAATTATGAATTGACAGTGTTACCTGAGGCTCATGAAAAGGTAAGGGGTTTTGCAAAGTCCTTGTTATTGGATAAACATTAAATTAGTAACAACTTCACATCCAATTCAAATTACCTTCTTCCAAGTCTAAGATTGCTCTCACTTGGTCTCTCCTGGGAAAGAGCACTGTGGGCAAAGAAGGTGGCAGGAGCCAGGTCCCATGTGGGGCTCAGATGTTTCTCCTAGATATCCTGGAGGAGAGGATAAGGCAGTCTGTCCATCAGAGGATGGCAACAAGGTGACATTCACTGCTCTGATTGTGTAGAAAAGCCTAGTCTGCTAATAGAGAAGATGACTGGATGGGTCTTGTCTGGCTGTGACTTTCAGAGGAGCAGTGGCTTTTCTGGTGCAAAAAATGCCAACAGAAGCCTGCTGGTATTTCCTACCCCTTGCTTATATAAGGGCTCTTTACAGTATTTTGGTGAAGCAGACTCCCAAACCAGCCCAATGACCATGGGAACAACTGTCTGATGCCAACTTCCTCATGCAGTGTTCCTGAGGAAACACAGACCTGGTTCTGCAAGACCCCAGGGATGTTCTGGAGATGTTTGTGTAGAAATCCAGAGGCTGCCACTCAAGGAAAGCAACCTTTGCTGAGCAGAAGTTGGTGCTCTGCAAAGAGACATAGCTCTCTGCTTAAGTTATTGTAGTGGGACTGCAAAATAAAGCTTTAACTATTTGGAAGGGTGAAACTGATGAGCTTTAAAAACACCTAGGGAAGATGGCATCCAGATACTTTCAGAAAGAGAAACAAGTTTTCCTCTAGAGTGGAAATTTAAGTGGAGGATGGCAAGGGGTAGGAAAGGGAGGGATAAGAATGGTGAAGTCTAGTGGCCTCAGCCAGGAAAGTCCTGCAGCATTTGCCCAACTTTCAGCATCAACACAGAACCACAGAATTCAAACTAACCATCTACAACTTAATAGCAATCCCAAATTTTAAGTTTTGCAATGAATAAGAGCCATGTTTGCAGCTTCATATTTTGCGATGTTTAATTTTCAAGCATTTTGTTTTAATTACCAGTTTCCAATCATTTTTATGTTAGCTCTGAGTGCCTTTCCTACATTTTCTTCTCAATAATTAAAACTTTTTAATAACATTACTTTCAATCAAAGAATTTCAATTTATCTTCTGACTTAGTTCTATCCTAATAAGTTTTTTTCCCCTGGAAATTTCCTAGCATTCAGTAAAAGAAATAAGCGTTTCTGAAGAGTCATATTTTTCTTTCTAACAAATTGACAGTTCAGTTGTCTTGAAAACATTATTTGGCAAAGCAAAAAGACAGAGAGTCCCAAGTATTCGTACACAAGATGACTCAGATACAAATGTGTTCTACCTTCTCTTTGGTTTAAACAACAAAAGCCACTGACCAGTGTGTGAAACAAGTTGATAAACAAACATTTCCTGTAGGCTTGAGAAAACACCCTCTCAGTTTTGAAATCTGCTCAATCACATTTTTGTACCATGTCTGACAGGTGAGAGAATACAACCTACTAACTGAGAAAACAATGTTGAGCAGAGTATACAATAGTGCACAAAGGCTTAATTCAGCCTGCCTGGTTTATAATAAAATGAGACAGCCTCATTACAACAAGCCAAAAAAAGTGAAAACACAGTTGTTCAGAGTCTCTAAGCCTCAAATGTTTCTAAACTTGCCCAACTCCTGGGTTTATAAACTTCCAGTTTCCAGACTCTGGAGAGTTTAGCTAAGTCTTTCTGAGGGATGCTTGCACCTCACAGATGAAATCACAGAGAAACCTTAGAAACTCATAGGCAGAGAAGATATAGGAGATAAATATGAACCATGGAGATCTCACTAATATGCTAAGGCACTCGTCAGCATTGCGGACAGTCCATTATACCTGGATCAGCATATTCCAGAGAATATCATATTAACTGAAAACAAACAAAACACATGGGCATCTTAGCTCTCCTTCCTTTGCCCTCGATCTTCTCTCAGATTCTTCCTTCAGGTGATCAAGTGATAAATTTGAAGTGTAAAAATATTTTGTTACTGTGACTCAATGACAAAAAAAAAAGTGCTGAGCAGCTTTTCACCAGAAAATGCTTATTCTACAAATCCATGGGGTTTGTTAGGAAACCAAGTGTGCTGAACATTTCAATGAAAATTTAGCAGAATCCTTCATGCAGGTAAAGTCCAAGTGTATGTTTCAAATCAAGCAATGTTTTTCCTCTTTCTTGGTGCTTAACAACACTAAGCACAGTGTCACACTATTCATTTCACTGATCTTCTCCAAGATCATGATATTACAGGATATATTAAGTTTGCTCCTTTCATGGCCAGTTTTTAAATTTCAGCTTTCCATTCCAGTATTGAAACTTCCTACAGAAAGTCTGAACTGTTCCTACTTTGGAGCCTGAGTTCACATTGGGAATGGCATTACTGCCATGGAGCTGCATCTTTGGAGTTTCTGCTCCAAGAAGCACCCACCAGCCATCCCTCTGAAAACACAACTGATTCAGGGCAGGTAATTTTCAGCCTATTTAAGTTCCTTTTTACAAAATTTCTGTTCAGTCTAAACTAAGACAATTTGACACCTTCAGGCATCCCCCAGTGTCTAGGCAGCTAAGGAGCCAGGGTGGAGTGAGGTGCCCTCTGGGTGGAGGATCCTATCAGCTCTTGGAGGTTGGAGAAGCTTTTCTTCCCCCAAAGCAGCTCTATCTCCTGTGGTTTTGTTCAGAAAGTGTTTTCCTGGCAGGGTGGCTGTAGCCAGAACAAGGTTTTGCAGGTTTACAGCTCTTACCATAGACAGAGAATGTATGCACATTATATTATCTGACATATTTTCTGCTGCCCAGCAGACACTATCAACTGTTTGGTGGAGTGCACACTAAGTTGAACGTGTCAGAGCAGGAAGCAATTAATAACCACATCTGATTACTTAGAGCAGCTCTTCCTAAAATCCTCTTTGGCTAAGAATAACTAAGCTCTCTGTGCTCTCCCATCTTCCATCACTCTTGGATACTCAAGTTAACAGTTACTGTTTTTCAGAGGTGGGTTATGATCCAAAGCCTAACAGAAGATGAGAAGAAGTCTCCAGTGGTCACCACTTGGCTTTGGTACAGTTCATGGGTATACAGAGGTCATGCAGAGATATCCAGATGCACATTCAGGTGCAGCACACCTGGGGAAAGCCTGTGTCTTTCCTGCAAGGGCAGCTGGGGAGCTCCTGAGAAACCCAGTGTGACCAATGCTGCTGTAACCAATGCAAGAGACCTCGCTGTCTCCAACCCCACATGCTCTGTACTGCAATCCCATCTTCCACCATCCCTCCCACCCCTTGCTCAGGCAGGGGTGCACATGTTTGTCTTTATTTTAAGTTACCACCTTTTTCTTTTTTGTTGTTGTTGTTATTAATTTTTTTTTTCAAAATGGAAAAAAAAAATTCCCTCCCCCTTCCCTGTCCCTCCCTGCCATGTTCCCAAGGTGCCAACTAATCTCCGATGCCCAGCTTGTACACAGCCACCTCTAATTGCTCCTGCATTTTCATCTGGTGTAAGTTCAGCCATCGCTACAGCTGCCCCTCCTCCCTCCGGGAATTCACACCTTCATTATCACTCTTTACTGCAGAGCCGTCCGCAGGCTCCCGGCTCCGAACAGCAGCTCCGATAAAAAATAGAGCAGCTTTTCAGTGGTTTCAATTTTAATTACCAGCATCAAGGCAGCTCGCATTCTCACCAGGCTGTTTCGCACTAATTAAAGTGAGGAGGAGTTTATGGAAGGGACACCAACTCCACTTCACTCCCTCATCTATTATTTACAGACAGTAATACAAATAATTTCCAATTTAAACAGTCTGAGCTGGCCAGCAAAGAGGAGGGAGAGGTGGGGAGAACGCTAAGCAAGGAGAAACTCAAATAAAGAGCAGGAACTAAGAGAAGGGAATGGAAAATCGACTCCCAGTGCCCTCTAGTGGGATGATTTCCTGAGGGGTTGCAAGGTTGGATGTGTGAACATGCCCAGGAGGCCCACCGAGGTGGCAGACGTTGGTTTCTCCTTGCCTGGCCTCACCAGTGACCTTCACAATGTGATCAAGTAGCATCAAAAGATCATTTTGCACAAGGATCCAGTCTGCTGCAGCTCTGCAGCCATGCAGGGGGTTTAGTCCCATGCTGTCCATCCCTGGTGGTGCTTCATCTTTCCCACGGGCAGGGCAAAGTGCTGTTGGAAATGGGCTCTGAAAATCCATCCGGGGAGGGCTCTGAGCTGGCAGACACCACATTGTTGGGTGCCCAATCCAACCTGAAAGCACTGGTTCTGAAGGGGTGTGAACAAAGAATGAAGTTGGGCTGTGGATCATGAATGGGATATTATGGAAGTGGTGGGAACGTCCCCTTATCTAGAAGATGGGCTGCCCACACAGATGATCAGTTCCATCTGCCAGCAGATAGGGTTTCCCAAAGCCAGGATTGTTTTCCTGCCTAGTGCCTTTGTCCCTGGATGGGAAATGTTCTCCATCCCTCAGACTGTCTCTGTTCAGCCTCTCACAGTGCAGCATGTGTCAAGCCTAGAAGTTTTATGGATTTGGAGGACAAACCCTGAGGATGGGCTGGCACAGAGGTGGGTGGTTCCATACCCATGAAAACACTGTCTGTACACAGGGAATGTGGAAGACCCCACTGCACAGTAAACTGTATATCAAGGAATGAAAATGCAATAGTGTCTTGTCCACATTGCTTTGTGCTGGTCAGCATGGATGAGGGGATAACCCAGGGAACTTGGGTTGTAGCTCTGGTCTTTACAGAGCCCTGAAACCATGTCATCTGTGGGTCACATTCAGATTTCATTTAAACCAGAGCTGATCAGGAATAACTCCAATAAGAGCAGCGTTACCCTGGATTTACACCAGGCTAAGGCAGATAAGCCTAAAGATCAGTGACTGAAGGAGAAGAAGTTTCAACATAAATGATGTTAGTACAGAAAAGTACCTTGATTGAAGCACAAGTGTTGAATGTTAATCACTGTAGGCTTGATCCAGCATCTGTGTAAGCCAAAAGCAATAACCCATTTACTGCAGCATCTCAGGATTGGATCAACAGCAGGTAAAAACTCAGAGACCAAATCATCTTTCTCTTGTACCACTACTAGAGTGTGTGAAGTGCCTGGGACATCAGTGAAGGCATTCCTGATTTATACCAAGGTGCAAAAATAATCAGGCCCTATCTTCTGCTTCGTGGGTATTTCCAGGGAATAAAAATGGCATTTGGAGCAATTTTACCCTGAGATCATCAATTCAGACCTGGGCCAGGCTGGGTGCCAGAAAAAGTTGTTACCAAAGGCCAACTTCTGAAATGAGTGGGGTTCTGGGGTATGATGAAAATTTCCACTGGTAGAAGAAGAGCAGATATTTCACAGATCCTCTTAACAAAAACAGAGACGACAACTCAGGGTACACAGCTGTACACTGCTGTCTCCCCTTTGACAAAGACAAGACTTGGGACAGATGCTTAACTTTTGTTAAAAACGTGTGAGCTCAGCATTAGTGAAGTCTCCCTCTCCTTCTAGGGCTGGCACTAAGGAGACCATAGCTGCAGTTATAGACAAGGGATTTGACCAGGATGAGCATGGAATCAATTTCCCCAAACCTTGCAATTCCTTTGTGCTGGCAGGGGTCAGGTTGGTGATCATCCCTGGGGCCCAGGGTGAGTCTCCATGTGTTTTTTGCTCCACATCAGACTGTGCCTGTTCAAAGAGAGGGGAAGAGGCTTGCTCACATGCCACTGACTGGTCAGACCCAAGGCAATGCTCACTCCACACACGCTGGCAGAGCCCAACTCAGCTCTGGCACCTGCCAAATGCATCTGGAAGCACAAATCATTTCATAACTGCTGGTGTTTGTATGGCTGTGCCTGGGTACTCCTGTGGCCAGGCCTGTATGTCTCTGTTATGGGCAACTATTTACACTAAAAAATCAAAAAAAACCAACTGTGTCATATTTGCTCTCATCTGGATTCATGAGATGGATTTTGTTGCGTTCTCTGTGGTGAAAACCAGTCATTCGTGTCTGCGAATAAACACAGCCATTTTGGCCTCCATCAGCTCCTCTCCAGCAGCATCAGTTAATTGTACTTTGAAATCCCTTTTTCTGTCCTAAAATGTGCTTTCTGATCATCCTCTCAGAGCAAATATGGTAAATAACCAATGTGAGTAGCCACAAAGCCATAAACATTTTACAGATGTTCAGCCAACATCCATGGATGCAGACAAAAATTCCAAACTCCAGCCATGTGCAATGAGCCTGGCCTGACTTGGAGGGGGGATGTGAAGCTGAGTAGTTGGGTGCACTGTAAATGTGCCTGGTTAGTAAGAAAGGGCTTTTCACCACAGATCACAGGGAGCCCCTTCGTGGAGCTGAAATGCCTTTGCACCAGGTCTCTTGCTCCCAGCCAGAAAGTATCTCTCTCTCTGATGAGAAAAGGGGTTTTTCTAATTTATTGCTTTTATGGGATTGTTCCTCCACAGAGGCACAAATAGCAGCATATCAATAAAGCCAGTCGTTTGAAGTTGGATATTTCCACCTCTGTCACAGCAAAATAATTAAAAAAGGATTCACAAGATCATAAATTGCATGTCACCAAGGACACAGCCTCCTTAACCCTTTAAAAGCCAGGCTGTGCCCACCCATGGCCCATCTTACTGAAGGCATGAAGACACATTTGTTATTTTTAGCATCTCAGTCACAAGGGCTTTCTTGTCTGGAAAGAGATACAGTAAGAACCTGTCTGCACAGGGAATGAACTGGCTGGCTGGTGGGATCCTAGCCCAGCTCTGGTATGCAAATGCACATATAGATTTGATTTGTAGCCAGGCAAACCAGGAGCTGTGCTGCAGACCTGCAAGAGCCCAGCATTTAGTCACACGGAAGTTAAAACACATCACAGAAACATCAGACATTGGGGATAACATTTCCAAACCTACCTGAAGAGTGGCAGCATGAAGAGGGCCTAAAACCATTTGTTCTCAGTTAAAAGCTCCTCTGGCTTCAGCTAGGTAGTAGAAGAGGATGGGCCACCTGGGCCAGAAACTCCTGTTCTCCTGCTGATCCCTCCCCAGCACAGACACAGCCAGAACACACCCTGAATCATTGAAAAAAAAAAGTTAATGCAAGAAAATGAATGAATGTTATTTTCTAGGTGGGTTGTAATTTAGTTCCTGATACAAAAGCCAGTGCTCCAGCCTAATTTGGTTACAGTCCAGGTTAGCACCCATTGTTAAATCTTACAGGTCACTTCCTGCGCTTTTATAAATCTAGACAACTCTGTGGGAAAGGCTGAGGGTGTAAATCTGCAGGTCTGAGCCCTGATGGCACGTGGACTCCCCAGAGTGTCAGGGCTCAGAGAGGCACGAGAGTGAGTAATGTCTGCTGGGCTGTGGGCAGAGGAATGAGCCAGGGTGGCAACTGTTTTTCCCTGGGGGAAAACACAGCCCCCAGACAGTGGCAGGTTGTTGGTTTGGTGTTGCTTTCATAAAGACCACTCTTGAAGCCTGTAGAGTCTGCGGCGTCAGGAGAAATCCCACTGGAGGTGGATTAGTGGGAGGAATGGAGCTGAGTTAAGCGTGGTTTATCACAGGGCAGTGTAATTATATTACACATATCCCATGGCTGCATCCACTATCACCAGCATGAGAGGGAAGCATGTGTGTTTGCCTTCCTATGCCCTCCCAATTCAAGACAAAAAACCCTGGAAAAGAGTGTGGTTTTCCTTTTTGTTGCCCCAGAAGAGGATGGTGGGACCTGTTTTTCCCAGCCTGAGATTTCTTGTGTAAGCTCCTTAGAGGAAGAAGTAAAGCAATCAGCCATTGTGGTATCTGCTTTTGGTAACACAACCTAAGTTTTCATGGGAAGAGTGAGATTTAGAACATGTTACTCCATTATCAGAAGCTCTGGCAGAAGTGATGCAGGTACAGAGGGTCTAAAGATATCTTTTTCCTGTGCAAAGGGTTACTTGCTGTACTACAGACTCAGAATGTCAGAGGAGCTCAAAGTCTTTACGCCTAAATAGCTTCAGTTTTGTAATGATCATCAACAAACACAATAAAATTAAAACCTTAAGCCAGGAAAGCAGATGTAGAGTAACAACACGACCAGTGGGTGCTTGGTTTTAACTAATACCCTTTCCCAAGCTCACACTTTGCATGGTTGTAAAATCAGGAGCAGACCCCAACCCTCGGGAGCCCTGCCCTGCCTTCTGGTCTTCTCTCAACATGACACCAAATTAGGACCCTTCAGTGGCAGAGTCAAAAACCAAGCAGACAGGACTAAACGGCCCCTGGATGCAGGATTACCAGGGCTTTGCTGGAGGATGGGGCAGCACAGGGAATTGCAGCTCCCTTCCCATCACAGCCAGGCAGAAAGGGCCTGAGGAAGAGGCTGTGCATATGGAGAAAGGCAGCAGCTGAGCCTCGTCTGGAGATCCCTGGGGACATGCCAGAAAGGGGTGGGAAAAGCAGAGGATGAACTGCAGTGTCCAAAGCAGGACCAATAAAGGGATGTGTCTTGGGGAGAGAGAAGGTGCCTGGCATGTGTCTCTGGTTAAATAGAAGGAATAGAGGAGGAATAGAGGGTACAGAGAGGAGGAATACTGGCTTCTCCTCAGGCTGACACCAAGTGTCTGCAGGAACAGTTGTTTTTGATGACCCTCCCTGATGCCATCACGGGGCAGCAGTTAGTGAAACCCTGTGGGTTTATTGAGGCATTAGGAATCCTACAGAAACACCAAACCCAATTCCCTCTCCTGTCCTCGTGGCCTCCAGTCTACCCATGGGTTGTGAACTGAGGTCAGTAGCAGGCCACAAAACAGAGATCTGTACTTCCACTGAAAACCTTCATTCAGCAGTCCACAGACTGGAGTAAGTTAAAAAGACAGTTTTATTCCTAAATGGTAGGAATAAATTGCTGCCCTTCTAGAGAATTTTTTCTATTATCTACCCAAAATAAAGCATATAGATAAATAATGAGATCTCACAGTACCTCTCAGACTAGCTATAATAAGCATCTGAGCAGGATGAAATACTGTCTTATTAGGAGAGCTGAAGGTGTGAAGTTTGCCACCAGCTCCAAAGGGCAGAGATGCTCATATGGCAACTGTCTCTTAATATCCATTAGCAAACTGATGGCTAATATAGGAAAACCCTTCACATTATCATTAATCCATCAATGGTACTCGTAGGGTTCCTATCGCCATAACACCCAAGTGCCTCCAGCATCCCTGCAGCAGATTATTATCCATGGAGAACCCAAATAATTCTTACCTGAGCCTCTGAGCAAGTGATAAGGAGGTCTGAAGGAAGGGGGAAATCCTTCTTTTCCATGCTGGACAAAGAGTCTTGATGGCATCTGTTGGTCTGAGGGCTTGGTGACCTTCAAGCTGGATCCCAATCCCACAGAAAGGAGCTGTTCCAGGAGAGGGTTATCTGTGCTCATGCTGCAAAACCAACAGCCAGGCTGTGTTGGGGCAGAGGGGTCTGAGAAAACCTGCGGGCAGAGAAATGAAAATGAAAATGAAATTAAGGGAATGTGTCTCTTCAGATTTTTCCTAGTTGTCCTGTTTGGTCTTGGGATGAGCTGGGTGTGAGGGTGTTTTGGTCTTGAGATGGCCACTGGTCTCATGGAAATGTCAAAGAGGCCAAAGCAGGAGTGGAGGACTGATGGCATCACCCCTGTGCACCAGGCATGGGGCTGAAACCTTGGCTGTGGTTTTGAGAGCTGTGGGTTCACCAGGTTGGGTTTCTCTGGGCTGGCAGAGACCCTGCTGGGGCCCACAGTGATGTCTGCAGCAAACCAGAAAGGTCAGGACATGGAAAGTGGGATTCAGACAGAGCCAAGCCCTCCAGCACACCACAGGCACACATGCCACTCTCCCTTTTAATTTAGAAACTGGGAAATGTTATTGTACTGCAACAAACATCAACCAGCCCCTCTAAAAAATAACTCCAACCTCTGTCTGACTCACAGAGCACACCTTTTCCCTAACTTCATCCCTGGGACCCAAGGGAGGGAGCATTGGTTCCCCAGGGGAGCCCAGAACAAAGCTCCCCTCACTTGCCTTGTCCCAGGAGAAGTCAGTGAAGCATCCTTTTCTCTCTCCAATCCTTTGAACTATGTACCTGAGTAGAGACAAAGGAAAAAAAGAGGGAGGAATTAATTCCAGGCAGTTGAGTGTGTTCCCTGCTCTAGCTTAGTCTGGAGTAGGTATACATAATAATAACATTTTAATAATAATTTAATTTATAATATGCCCCCCTGCCAAGGCACTCAAGGCACTACACAAACAATTAAAATATGATTATAATAAATAAACAGCAATAATTAAAACATCATAAACCAGACAATATTAGAGGCAAACCAAATGCTAAAAAGCAAAACAAAGCAGCATCTTTGGAAGAAGGAGATCCTTGCACAATTCATCTTCCAAATCTCCTGTTGATGTTAGATTGAAATCCTCCTGTGAAGCTGTTTCTGCATCTGCGAAGATTTTGGCAGTGTCACTGTCATTAAAAAAATGGATTTTATACTACCATAAATTAACTAGAGTTCTGCAAGGCTGTAATAACACAACATTCACTTTCATTTGAAAAAATTCAGAACTCACTTTGCTCAGGAAATTCAGTTTATGGTGCTGAACTTGTGTTGACTGCCCTGAATTTGGGAAAAACACACACTGGTATAGTTTGTGGTTCATAAAACATGCCTCATTATAGTAACCAGAACGTGTTAAAGATTTAAAACCAAACCCCAAAACTGAATGACAGACCAGCCTTCTCCTGGCTGTCAGCTCCTCAGAGCCAATGGGATCGGCTTGTCCCAGTTTACACAACTGGAACCAAAAGACCTAAACTAACAAAAGAAGCAATCTCCCTCCAAAACAAATGAAATTCCAACTTGTGCCAGGCAAGAGCCGTGCACTGAACTCTAATGATTAAAGGAGACAGGCTCTGTCAAGGCAGAGGTGGAACTGAAACACAGCCAGTTGGTCCCTCCTCTGAAAAAACCTGGCACCAGCCCTCAGACAATTACATCCAGGATCCGTTCACTCGAGTGCCTCAGCTGATCTCAGTGGTTGTGGCAGCGCATGAAGGGAAAATCCTTCTTGCAAACCCAAACCACACAGGGATTTCTCCATGCTAGGGGAAAAAAAAACCCCAAACCACCAAACAGAACAAAACAAAACAAAATGCGTTAGGAAGATGAAGCTGGTGGTTTTCATCCAGCACAGAGAACCAGGAGGATGTTTTCCATCTGATTCCTCTGAGGCTTTGTTCTTGTGTGTTTTACTTTGAGCTTCAGATCCAAGAATCTTAAAAATCAAGGGGATGGCAAAAGACACCATGTGGTTCTCACACACAAAGCCATCTTTGGGGCTGGGCTCATTCAAAAAGAGCCTTCCAAAGTCATCAGTGCATAATGCCACAACTTTGGAGGCAGGTAAGTGGCCTGCAGTGGAGAAACCATTAAAGATTCTGGTCACAGAGTGAGTCCTTTCATTTGCTTCTATAATCTCCTATCAGGACCGTCTAAAAAATGAAATGAACCCTGGATTCCTGCTTCCCTCTATAGTCACCTCCAGGAATGGCCCCAAACTTTGCTGTAAGACTGTGCTGGAAAGGGACCTCTTCTTGTTTGCAGGAGAAAAGGTGCTTTCCAGGAGGTGCCCACATTACCAGGGTTGGGGGTTGATTGTTTATTTCCTTTGTTGAATGCAACCTCCTCCCCTTTACAGATCTCATGTCTGCATTAAGCCTCTACTGTCTTTCACAGAAATGGTCCTTCCTGGGTGCTCATCTTTCCAAAAGGAATTTCCAAGGAGTTTTGATAACTTCTATGCAGGGTGAAGAATTTGGGAAGGGAGCCTCAACCATTCCCTAATCCTTCACCCTGCATAGAAGTTATTAAGCAAATTTCATATTTCCCCTCCATGGAGGTAACTGGAAATTCATGGCTCTGGGGCTGTTCAGTGGATGTGGTAGATCCACCTTCTCCAGTAGACAGCAGCATTTTCTCTCCAATTCCACAAAACCAATTCTATTTTCTGTGGAGATGGAGTGCTCTGAAACATAAAGAAGCTCATCCAAGTCCTCTGGTCTTCCTCATGCTGCACCACATTTCAGCTAAAAGATTCAGATTTGGGGATGAACTACAGAAAATTTGCATTCTATTTTCTTCATCACCATCCTTCATGTGTCCTGTGTGACTTTGAAGAGGTGAATCAGACACAAACTGTCAAAAATGTCAGCTGTCTCTGCCTTTGGGATTCAAAGAGAGCCAAGCATCTCACATCTTATGTATTAGAGGTCTGTGCCTCAGTTTCCCTATTTGCTTTCCTGCCTTCCAGGACAGATTGGACATCAATGCGTCAGTAGTTTTTCTCCTCAACTTCCTCATTCACACAGCCATTAGTATTTTTAATTCAGATTTGATCAATCATGAGATGATGATTCTGCCCATGTCAGCATTTCACCATAGCAAAATAACTTGGCTAGAGGTTCACCCTGGATTTACACTCAGGGTCTTCTTTCCAGATGTCACTGAGGGCTCTGATTCATTTGGAAAGGCTCCCCAGATCCTCCAAGACTGGGGTAGCCCCAGCACAGGGGTTTGGAGTCATTGGCAACTGCTTCAGAAGAGCACTCACTGACACTTGAGAGCAGAAGCGAGAAGACAGAGGTGGCAGAATTTATTTTATGACAAATCCTAAAAGGAAATTATGCAAAGTAATAAAATAAAGAAGAATTATAAATGAGGACAAGAAATGGGTGAAATATAGAATAAATTATGGGAAAGCAGAAAGGTATGGGGGAAGAATTGAAGGCAGAAGTGCTGAGTTAAAGAATAATTATTAGAAACTGATGGATAGACCGAAGGGAAGAGGACATTTGAGTTGGAGATTGGTACAAAAGGAAGCTGCACATTTTTGTGCACAGCAGCATTATCTGTTAGGTGTGCCTTGGGGATGCACGGGGTGACAGCCACTATTCATTATTTGGGTGCAAGCCCGTAAATCCAGGGGCAAGGCTGCTCCTGCTTTTACCTAGAGTCAAAATAAGCCAAACCTCAGGAATAAAAGGACTGGATGGCCGGTGCTCAGGTGGCCTTGCGTCCTGCAGGAGCTGCCGGCATGGGCACGGCCGCGCTCCCTCCTGGCAGCAGTGCCTTGTTCCCTTCTCAGCAGTGCCTTGTTCCCTTCTCAGCAGCCTCCCCCGGGCCCGCAGAACCCTCAGGGGACGGGGTCTGCAAGGAGATGCTCCTCACAAAACCCCCGGCAGAGGTTCCCCAGTGAGAGCAGGAGGGGGACAGGGCGAGCCGGGCTGCTCCTGGGCTTGTCTGGGGAATCCTTCGGAGAGTTGTGAGCCCCAGGTGCGGGGAGGGGGCGAGGGAAGCCCCTGCCCTGGCCAGGGACTCTCTGTGGGTGCAGCCGATGGCAGGAGGAGCTGGTCCCAGCCCCACGGCCCCAGCTGTCACTCTGAGCGATGAATTACATGCTATAAGAAGGTGTTGACAGGAGCAGCTGGACATCAGGGAGTGATGAAAAGGGAACAAAATTCATTCCGAGTTCAGACAGACTGGCTCGTTAGGGGCACCGGCGGCAGAGGCCACAGAAACACTGCTCCATCTCCTGGACATCCACTGAACCGGCTCCGGGAGGAGCCGGCAGCCCCACAGCCCCTTCCCGGAGCGGTCTCAGCCTCCGGTCCCATCCCGTGTCGTACCGGAGTTCTGCCCTGTCCCCCTCCATGCACAGCCCGGCCTGAGGTGTCCCCAAACACGGCGCGGGATTCAATTTGGATATCTTCAAAAGGAACCTAATCAAAGACTTTTTGTCCCTCTTGTTTGAGGCTGTGTTTTGTATAAACTGTATGAAGAGGGATGGGGGAGGCGGGACGGGAACATTTGGCATCGAAACAATTATCTCCATTTTAATGCAAACTAAACGACATGCTGAAGGGGAATTGTTTCGTACATATGTACAGCAAGTGAACATTAAACCACACGGCTAATAATTAACTGGCTCGGCATTACCCTTGCCGTGCGAGATGCAAGGGTGTCCCCTTACATTTAATGTACGGAGAAGTCTGAGGACACGGAGGTCCCGTATGAGATTATTCCTCAAACTGTGAAAATAACAAAGAGATTCCCCCCCCCAAGTCAGCTACTTCTTGGCATTGAGAGAAGTTGGCAGAAAGAAAAAAGTGTCAGTGCTTCTCCCACCCTTTTCCTCCCTCTCCCTCCCTTCCTCTGACTCTCCTCCCTTTTCTGACTTCTTTCTGCCGCTGGAGGAAAAGAATAGCAAATTCAGAGAAAATTTCATTGACGTTATTCAGAGAGTTTTTCATGGATTATTTACACAAGTGCTGTTCAAACAGCCTTTGTCTGAACATCCCTTGAAATCTGCACCCAATCCTTTCAGATTCAAAGCAATAGCTCAGGGGAGACAAAGGGGAGCGGCTGACATGGGTTTCCTCTGCAAGTGAATGAGAGGTCTGGCTAAACACAGAGGGCTTTGGGATCACAAGCTTCCTTTCAGCCTGGAAAATAAACACTGATCTGAGACCGGGCAGCTGTACGTCTGAGCAGCCTGCCCATCCACTGCCATGGAAGGAGTGGAGCACACACCTGGCTGCCCACCCCCGGGGCATGGCATGCCTGTCCTGCACCCTGTCCTGCCCTGCTGCAGTGCTGCTGCTGCTCAAAACACATATGCCAGCCCTGGGGACCCTGCCTGCACGATGGGGACAGGGAGACCCAGCTCCCTGAGCCACCCCAAACCCAGCCCTCTGCCCAAGGGACACATGGAAGCTCCCAGTGTCCTGGCTGAGGTGGTGTCAGAACTAAATGTGCTCCTGCAAAAGCCATGGGTATAAACAAATATACTCTTAAGCAGAGAAAAGACAGAGGGATGGTGGAAGGAAAAGGAAGATGAATGAAAGCAGGCAAAGGTACTATAGAAATAATACAAAGTGCACCCATGTTCAACACCAACTCACAGCTCTCTCTCCATCCCAGAGTGTCTGCACAGCACTCCCTTCCCCTCTGCAGAGGAACAGCACTCACCTCCCTCTGACCTGGGAAACAAGGCACCACAGGCTCATGAAACGCTTGAAATGCCCATAACAGGGTGAGTTAAAATCAAGGGAGTAAGTGAAATATGTAAGAAAGGCCAAGTTCTGCCTTAAATTACACCCCCAGCAATGACCAGCTGTGAGGCAGGGAGGGCAGCATGGCCCTGCTCCTGCCATGCCTGCCTGTCCGCTCTGCACAGCAAACACAGCATTAGGTACCTCCTCTTCAAATCTTCACAACTTTTGATTGTCACCTCTTTTGGATTAAAACATTAAACTATTCTACACACATAATTTGATCAGTCCCTCTAAGTGCTCTCTACACTCTTCACTTACATGAAATTTTTCTTATTCCCTGCCTTCTTCTTCCCAGCTCCTATTTGCTTGTTTCTGCTTTCTTAGCTCACCCACCAGCCCAGTACCAAACATCAAAAGAACTAACTTTTCTGCTTTGTTTTGCTTTGCTACATAGCAGAATTTGCCACTTTGCCCCGAGAAACTGCCTTTGGATTTCAGTGGGAGGTCCTCATCTAGAACTGGCCCCTGTCATCCTTCTACTGTCTGTCAGAATAAATCCTTTTCCTTCTCCACCTATTTCTCCTTTCTTTCACATATTGTCCTTCCTCTCTTCTGGCTTTACCACCACCACCATAAACCAAATCTTTTCTTTCCCTGACGTATTCTCTTCCTTTCTCGTCTCCATCTGTGTTCTGGATGTCTCCACAGAAGATGTGAACAGAAACACGCAACTTGAGCAGAAACTGGTGGAAGAAACCCTGTTTTGAGAGTAGTTAACTTCTCTGGTTTGTGGAGTCCTGGGGCAGGCACACAGAGATGCTCTCCAGACCACTGCCATTAATAATAATAATAATAATAATAATAATAATAATAATAATAATAATAATAATAATAATAATAAATAATTCACTATAATAATTAATACTAATAATAATAATACTAATAATAACTAATGCATACATACAACCATTACAATCTGATGGAAGTGTATCCATAAAAAATGCTGAACGTCCTTTTGGACTCCCCTGTCAGCCTTCCAGCATCACACCCTCACTGGGCAGTGATCTCCAGCCTACCTGGATGTTCATGAAGATGTGATCATCTTTAATTTTTCAGCAGCTCTGAACTGATCTGGCTTTCCAGTTTCACTCATCACTAGGAGACGGAGGAAGGAGAGCCCCCTGCAAGGCTGTTTTATCCCTTCAAGTCCCACACAATCCTTGAATCTTGTTGAATTACCACTTTTAACTTTGCCAGAATGATGCTGCTTGTGAGTCACCTTTAGTGCTGAAGAAGTAGCCTCTCCTAGCAAGAAGATTAAAATCCTATTGCTTGTTATTCATGTGTCATTTAATGGTATTTTTTCCATTATGTATTTATTTATTTTGAAGTTACTTGCTTTGAATTTTAAGTTGGTGTTTTTAATATTAAGTCTGCTTTCCAGTTTGTTTTTCTAATTGGAAAAAAATAAACATGGAATAGAATTTTCTAGTGGTTATTTTTATATTTATTAAAGGAATGACAAAAACAAACCTCAACAACTGATGACCAAACCCAAACACCAGCAATGCAGCTGGTAAGATAAGAGCAACAGGCAATAAAAAAGCCCTAAAACTCCAATGTGTCCCTCCTAGAGGCCCATTACCTCTTTTGTAATGATTTGGCATCCAAGTGGTGGTTATATAAACTCTTGAGGACAATCTCCTCTCCACACACAGGTATCTCTCCATCCATGGAGAAGGTGGGACGAATACATGTTCCATCAGTTTTCGAGGATGACAAACTCCACTTTGGGAGAGGATATATCTTTTTGATTACTGGGTGGCTCTGAAGATGAAATGTCACAACCTCATCTGACAGAGAGCTCACATCAGTGAGGAGATTCTTCTAAAAATCTTTTCAAGGCCTGGATGGAAACCTGGAGAGAAATGGGTCTTATTGGTGAGATGAAGAGCTGAATGGAAGATGGATGAAAGGGAAATAAAGACGGAAGGAGAAGAAAGGAAAGAAGGTGAAGGCTCCAGAAGGAGCCTACTGAGGTAGGTGCCCATAAAGGTGGATCCAAGCAGAGCCAGGGAAGTAGAAGGGGGTCAAATGGGAGATCAGAAAGGAAACTGCTGCAGAAAAGAAGACATGGCCAGGAAAGGAAGGAATAAAATGACAAGGAGGGAAGAGCAGGAGAGATGAACAGGGTGGAAGCAGCTTGGAGAGACAAAGGAAGTAAGAATAGGAGAGAGGGAAGGAACAAAACTGCCCCTAGAATGAGGTACAGCACCCCTCCTGCATCTCTTGGATACTTTTAACAGGCACCTGGAAGAATCTTCATTTATCAGGAATTCAATTAAGTGGAATAGTCCTTATTAATTTTATAGGAATTATTTGTACAGGAAAGCCTGGAGCGAGGAAAGGCCTGCTGGAGCCATTTCTCCTGTCAACACCCTGGGTCAGGTAGGCACTGGCAGTGCAGTCTCACCAGTTGAGATATTAATGAGATGCCTCTAGGTGCAAATGATAGTTTAATAGGTGTTAGTTACCAGGAGTGCCCCTCGCCTGCACACGCCAGCACGCACAGCTCCTGACGAGGCTGCCTCCTTGTTAGAATAAGTAATTAGAATGTAGGAACACTCACTTTGACACTTTAATAAAGTGTCAGCCATTATCAATTTCGTATTTAATAAAAATAAAATTAAATATTTACTACATTTTTTATAACATTATATTTAAAATACATATTCCTCATATTTGGGGGATTTGAAATGAGGTCCTGCTAGGATGCTAGAAAATAAGGTCCATGATTTCTTCTTGGGTTTTGTTTGCCATGTGGAGGAGGGACATTTTTATGGACAAGAAAATCCTGCAGCACTTGCAGAGAAGTGTTCTTATATGGGAGAAGAGGTTCCCTCCTCCATCTTCTGAATCTCTCTGTGCTGCCTGGAGACTAAAGATGAACTGAACCAGCCCAGCCCAGACTGCCACTGCTAGGGTGTGGGGGAAAACACAACTTTTTTCCTATTTCATTGGTAGAACAGTCTTCCAAACCAGGTGTTGGAAAGAAAACAGAAGAAATGCTGAAAATGAAAGCGTGCTTTAAGGGAATCTGGAAGTTAAAACAGCTTAAACAAGTTTATTCCCTTCCTATCTCACCATCCTATGTTTACCCTTCCTCAAGGTGCCCACCTGGCCAAAGGCAGCTCTGATCTGCCAGGCTGGGGCCTCAGGATGCAGATGGTGACAAAGCTGAATGAACTGGCCCACAAGATGCTCCAGCAAAACAGTCTGTCCCCCATCTCTGCTAAAACAAAGACCAAGGACCCAAGAGACCCTGGCAGAGCAGAGTTGTTTTGGAGTGCAGTCAGTTTTGGGGTACATGCCTGTACCCACAGATCTGAGATGCCCTGTTGAGCCAGGGCTGTTTTGGAAAATAAAAGCCAAGAGGAAGGAGCAGAAGGAGGTTTAAAAAGTCCCTCCAGTCAAGGTGCCTTGGCAACGTGGGGCAGGGGTGTCCCCAGATAGTGCCCTGCTAACAAGGGATCCTGTCTCAGAGACCAATGAGTCACTGATGAAAGCCTGGCAACAGTTATTTAAATTGAAGCTGCAGCCCTCTTTCTCCTGAAGGGGGACGGTGGAGCCTTTTGGGGTTCCTGCTGGGCTGCCTGCAGGTGGTTTGCCCTTGAGGCATTGCTCCTGGGGGGCTGTGGGTGTTTTTGCACATACCTTAAAGTACCAGGAGACTTGTCCAGTGTCCCCAGCCACCTCAGGCCAAGGCCAAGTTGAGCTTCTTGGGTTTTTCTAGGCTGAAAAAGCTCTTTCCTGGGCACAGTGCATATTTTAGCCCAGGCATCGAATGAATTTTCTGGGGGAAGGTGGCTGGGTGTCTCTAACCTCTGGGTTGGTTTGGTTGTTTTCCTATTTTCTGGAGGCTCAGCTGTCACATCTGGGTCCTCATTCAGACTAGGGCCACATCCATGAAAAAGCAGATTATATCCCCCAAAACCAAGGGAAACTAACAGTAACACCAAGTCACATCCAAACAGTTTTGCCAGGGTTAAAAACAAAATTATAACCCCCCCCTAAGCTGTTTCCTAGGTGATCTTTCTACAGAACATTCATGATATACAGGCATACTCATCATGCTCTGAGCAGCTGTAAAGCATCCTCTGGACCGGACCCTGGAGCTAAGCCCTGGGGGTGGCAGCTCTCTGTGATGCCCAGCAGAGCACCAGCCTCAGGAGGGGCAGTGGCCAGAGTGGCCAGAGCAGGGTGTACAGGGGGGCCAGGGTGGGGTGTGCAAGGAGCAGGAGGGGCTGGGAAAGCACCAGGGCCCTGTGGCTGCTGGTGACATCAGGGATGAAGTGTGGCATGGGGACAGGCTCCCACGGGCTCCAGGCACGGTGCCCTGGAAGAGAGTGCCACGCTGTGTCTGTGTGAGGCTGCACAGTGCGGTGTCCATGGGGGAAACAGCTGCTGGCTCCGGCTGTGCTCCAGGATCCCCAGCACCCCCGTGGCCCTGCACCAGCAGCAACCACACCAGGAGCAGCCAGGAGCAGCATCCCACTGGGGAAAAAGCCATGCTGGAATCAGAGCCAGGGGAAATGGCCTGTGCTGCCCACAAGAGCCAGGCAGCCAGCAGCGATCCTGGCGGCTGTAGCAGAATTCCTGCTCTGCTGCTGAGGAAAGGGAGCAAGCAGGGAGAGGTTCTGGGTAGCACCATGGGAAAGCCCTGCAAGGGGCAGCTGCTCATGGCAATGAGGCAGCAGAGAGATCTGGGCTTGCATCAAATGCTCTGCCATGAATCTGGGTATGGACCAGCAGGTCCTGCCCCCAGTACCCAGGGGGTCTGCAAGAGAGCCACAGAGGGACTTCAGACATGGGGAGGGAATGACGAGACAAGGGGGAATTCAAACTGACAGAGGCAGGTTTAGATGGCATATGGGGCATAAATTCTTCCCTGTGAGGGTGGTGAGGCCCTGGCACAGGTTGCCCAAAGCAGTTGTGGCTGCCCCATCCCTGGAAGTGTCCAAGGTGAAGCTGGGTGGAGCTTGGAGCAGCCTGGGATAGTGAAAGGTGCCCATGGCAGAGGAGTTGAAAAAAGATGATGTTTAAGGTCCCTTCCAGCTCAAACCATTTTTTATGCCCGTATTGACATCTGAATGAGGGTAACACACTTGGGCTGTGATTCACTTGCTTTCTGCTCCTCTGAGTCCTAATGATGACTGCATGCGCCTACCCAAAATAAAAACCATGTCTGTTAGAGACTCAGCAAACCCTGTGCCACCAGCAACATCTGTCCCCCAGCAGGAGATGAGGACACTCTGCTGCCCCAAACACCAGCAGTGAAATTCACTGAGAAGTTTGTCTGATAGAGGTGAGGCAATCGGGAAGAAGTTTGGAGGTGAATCTGATTTTGTACTCCGCCAAAGGTTTCCTGGGAAGCCTCAGAGTAGATAGGAACACCTAGAGCATCTAAAGAAATTGTAGATTCAAACAAGCCCTTACTGGAAGCTCTCACTCCCCACAAACAAAATGAGACCTACAACACTCCCATTCTGTAGGGGCCAGCCAAAACATAACTCCTTGTGATGCCTTTTGAAGGCTGACCTGGAACAGAGACTAGACAGAGCAAAAGGATAAAGCAGAGATTTATTAAAAGGCCTCAATGGGTACACCCGGGCTACACAGGAGTCCAGCTGGACCCACTCAAGATGCACCCCAAAATGGGCACAAAATGGATGTCCCATCACGAGGTCTCACACTTTTATAAGTTCTGACTTATCAGCATATTAGAGTCAGTTGACTAACCACATCTTCAGGTTATAAAGCCTATTCTTCCTTGTTTTATCTTCTCACTTCACAATGGTTTTGTTTCTGGGCTCGAAAGTTGTCTTTGGCATCAAGCTAGTGAAGGAATTGTTTTGTCTATCTACTCTGTGAAGAGAGCTTAGTAGCACTTAATATGAGACTTAAAACTACCCACTAAAACAGCACAGAATCTAAAATATATAAAAGCTAAAACTTAAGGCATCACTTGCAGAATCTACAAGGTGTTGCTTGGATGCAGAAGTAAAGGGAGGTCTAAAGACAGCCGGTGTGATGGCAGAGCAGGGCAGGAGGTCTGTGGGTTCCCACCAGCCTGGGCAGATGATGGGGAGCACTCAGCTCCTGGCCCCACGCAGGGAGAGGTGTTACCTCGGAGAAGAGCTCCGTGGCAAAACAGCTCAGCAGCTGCCCAAACTCGATTCACAAACTAACACCACGTCATTCGTCACCGAGAAAAGCACCCGGCTCTTGAATGGGTAATGCTGGCAGCCTCGCATCAATGTTTTCACAGGCAAATTCGTACGCTGACCTCTTCGGTGAAACACGCAGCAAATGCCTGGAGTCTGGTTTACATCTGCCGTGGGATCCTGTTACAGTCAGAACAACCCCTGTCAACGCTGAATCTGTAACAATCAATAAAGAGAGAGAGTTTGTTTGTTCGTGTTTTGTTGGTTTGGATTTTTTATGCTTTCTCATTCCTAATTGTGTTATTTTGCTACTCCAAGTTTTGCAAGTTTTGCAATTGCCTCCCTCCTCCCCTTCTTGTTTTCTTTTAGGACAAGCTGTCATCTTTTCACATCTTTTCACCAGGCCATTGCAAATGTAAAACTGTAAATTGCAGGACTGTGCAAATAGCACTAATAGCATTTGCATAAAAATTGGTTGCAAAGAGCAATTAGCACTTCATTAATAATCAATGAAGGGCCAATTTACACGTTGCCCAAAAGCAAATTGTAAATTCAATTTTGTCTATAACTGAGCATTTGGTGCTGGGCAACTGTGCAATGGTGCCAGGAGAGACCAGCACAGCACTTTTAGAGTCAAATATCCCGTGAGCTCAGGTTTTCAGTGATCCCCAGCATGGCTCTTTCAGAGACCAAGCCAGCACCCCTTTCCCAGTGGAAGAGAACTCCAGGAGGTATTTGTTCAGAGGAAACACACAAATACCTGCATGCTACCAGTCCTGCTCAGGTACACCCCTAGTGCCAAGAACATGGATACTGCTTGTATGGAAGCCTTGGTCCTGCCCAAACATGCCTTGCAGTGATGCTGAGGGAAAGGGAAGCTGCACAAAGGACATCAGAGAGGTATCATCACTTCAGTACTAAGACCTGATCATCCTCCCACTGTAGTATCTGCTACTGCTCTACAAGTAACATCAGAACTCTTTCCTTTGCCTCTTGGTGAAGGCTTAACATAACCCTTGTGGGTGAAGGATTGCTACAAAGCCAATTCATCCAGTCTCCCCTTTGTCACTGCCACCCCAACGTGACCCTTCAGGGACATCCCAGATTTGTATGCAGTCACTGAGGTCAGAAAGACCAAACAGCCTCTGCCTTATCACTTTAATTTTGGTGTCACAGAAGGGTTCCTGGTCCTGATTTGGCCATTAGGTGATGCGTCCCCCAGCCTTCCCCTGGAGATGAATGGTGGTATCCAATAAAGCAGGGCAGCTTAACCACGGTAACAACTTTCCCAGCCCCAAATTCTTTGCTATCTCATCCTCCACTTAAAAGGCACAGCCAGCTCCATTTCATGAGCAGAGCCTGACTCTAAACCACTTGACATCTGAAGTTTTCTTATCACATTTAGCATGGATCTCATGAATCTGGTGAAAAGCTAGACGATCATTTAGCAGGGGTTGGTCGCTTTATCTATTTTCCATAATAATTTGAATATTATTACAATGGCACCTTTCATCTGGGGATATACATGCACTTTACATATGTTACATTAATTTCACCGATGAGCTGGGGAAGCACTCCTTATCCCTATTGTGCACATGAGGAAATGGAAGCACAGAGATGATATTCTGCTTGCCCAGTATCACACAGGAAGTTTCTGACAGAGCCAGGAATAGAAATCACATCTCCCATGTCTTATGCAGAAGAATATCTTTATGTCCCTGCCCAGTAACTGAGCCCTTAATCCAGACTAAGACACCCACACAGGACCCACTTTTCTGAGAGCAGTGCAGACACCCAGAAATGCCAGTGCCTTGCTCTGGGAGAAGACGTGACTGATCCAAAATTTCCCCCACCGTGAAGCTCCTTTGTGAGGAGCAGCTTTGGGGGCTCAAAGGGAGGGAGGCTGGCTCTGAGAGTGGTCTCCATCTGAAGTGGATGTTATTAGTTGGTGTAAGCAGATGCTCGATGTGGGATGCTCAGGACTTCTCAGTTTTCACCCAGCAACGTCCCTGCTCCCTTTTTCCTGCCTGTTCAATCCACCTTTACCAAGAGATTGAATTTACAATGGACTTGGACACATTTAAATCCATTTATTGCAAAATTACTTTTCAATAATTACATCATTGTGCTGACTATGTTGCATAATGAAATTAGCATGAGAGATATTAGAAAGAATATAAAATTATAAGACATATTGAAATACCTCTTTCCCCGTCTGCCTTAGCACAACCCATAGCTTAACTGGAAAACGAGCACTGCTCCTGGATGGGATTTAAATGCATCAAGTGTAATTTTATAATGTTTTTTATATAAATTAATTATAATGGTTATTGCTGCTTTACATTATTAGATTGAAATTTGTCTCCACTTCAGTGCATTAAAAGAAAGCTGCACCCATTTTGATCTGCAATGCCCTGAAAGTTCTCATGGCATGGAGCCATCCTGCCCACCCTGACACCATCAACACATCTGAGGTTAAAAGCTTTGGGCTCGTGTGGGACTGGCACTGCCCACTACAGTTCCCAAACCCACAACCAGAGCCTTGGCAGCAGGTGCTGGGATCCTCACAGAGATTTTTTCCTGGGATGGGGCACTGCACCCCTTCCAAACCCTGCTTTTTCTGCTCCATCTCTGAGCAATAATAGGGATGCTCAGGCTGGTTTTAAGAATCCCACCTCAACTGTGCATCTGAAAATAATTGGAGGTAATATATCCATTGCCAAATCCATGCCATGGCACAGGTGAAGTGTCTAACTCAGAGCAAACACAGCCCATTAGCTGACCATGGGCTGCTGTCAACAAGGTGCTGCTGGGTTTGTGTGGGAGCATCTCTAGAGGGGCTGGGGCCATCCTCAGGAAAAGCTCTCCTTTGAAAAAAGAGTTTGGACACTGTGCAGCGGTTCCTTTGCCATACCTCTACATTCACATGTTGTTTTCCTCACCTAATTTCTGGGCTGTACCTGCCAAACCAGCGAAGGAGGAGGCAGTCAGCTGTGGGGTGGTTAACAAACCACTGGCTATGCTGGACAAACCACAGTCACGCAGAGCACAATGAAGACACAGTGATATGCTTTTACTGCCTCTTAATCCTCAATAGAAGTCTACTAATATTCAATTTGTGACATTATTTGCACATTGAATTAATCCAGAAACTAAAGGGCTAATGAGTTATGGAAAGTAGCACACGGTTTAATTGTAACAACAAGGGCCTGCCGGCCTCCCTCCAGTCAGGAATGCCTGGGTAAAAATAAAATTCTGCATGCACTGGTACACACCAGATGGGCAGGGAACAGCAAACTAAATAATGTGAACTATCTGAATGACTGTTCTTTTAAGTGTCTGAAATGTTCCCCTTTTTTCAGGCATGCTCCTCATGAAACAATATTCATTAAACATAAAAAAAGTCAGGATGACCAAAGGGAAAAAAATTGATCATGAAAGTAATCATAGAATCATTTAGGTTGGAAAAAATCACAGAGTCCAACTGTTATCCCAGCAATTCCAACTCCATGACTACAACAAAACCCTGAGTGTCACAATTTCCTTATAGAAAGACACATGGTCTTTAAGGGGTATGTTGAAAACAAAAGAAGTCAGTTGAAGAACTTACAGAATGAATGAAAAGGGCAGCAGATATGTTCAGCATATGATGCCACCAGCCCTTGGCAAAAGATGCTGCTTCATTCAGTGTGCTCAATCTTCAGCACAAGACTTACCCTGCAGCAGGACCACACCCAGATGAGTAAGAATTAGGATTTAAAAGTCAAGCTGCAAAACAGAAACAATCATAAAACTTCCTCCTCCTCAAGCCCTCTTTTCAACCTGCTCTGCAGGAAAAGTCTCTCCACTGTTTCACACCTTCTGGAACACCCGATTTTCCAGAATGGTTACAGCTTCCAGCCAGCAACACAACTCAGTCACATTCTATGCATACACCTGTTTTGGGGCCAAATAATCTGAAGAAAGAGACTGCAATCAGCAATGAAGGTGATGGAAAGTATGAGGAGGAAAAAGAACAGACTCCCTGCCTCGTTGGTTGCCACTTCAGATGATTTAAAGCTCTTCCCAAAGCTTTTAACTGTGAAGAAATGCCAGGAAAAGCATCTTCTGCATTGGACATATAGAAACTCTCCCTTCCTCAAATCCCCATGTGGCAGAAACTGAAACATTTCTGTTATGTTCATGGTATGGAAAGCTGGCCTTCTCTAAGTTCTCGTCCAAATATGGTCTAACAAACATGTTAAATAGAAAATCCAGCAAACCCAGACAAAACACCTCTTTTTCCCTCCCTGAGATTTGTTAATGGTCAAACCAAGCCAGTAGCTCCAGCATTTGGTTCCCTGCTGCTGCTTTCCCCAGCTGCTGGAACAAAAGCAAGATGGAGCTGCCAGCAAAGAGGGTTGGAGACCCTCATCTCTGAGCCAGGAGCTCAGGAGTTTGCACTATTTAATAGAAAAAGTGAATAAATCTAAACAGCACTTAATTTATTGATGAAGGAAGAAAGACTGTTTAATGTGGAAAACATACGCAAGATCAATAATGGAGAGCACAAATAACTAAGGCTATTGACACTTAAGTATTTTAAGCCTAATTGCAGGCATATGCACTTTCTAAGGGTATCTCACCTTCTAATAGCACCCTTGAGATTATGGGGTTAATTGATGCAGCTGTTTACTCCTGGCTCACGTGGTCCAGATTGGGATTCCCTGGAGGATGCTATTAAACTAAAGTGTTTAATGAAGTGCTAAAGAGTGGAGTTTCTAATATTCTCTTCCCTTGAATGAAATTGAATAGAATTGGAGCAAACTTCTCCCCAGGTGGGAACTGCAGCTCAGCATTGGAGTAAATCACCCTGTGTTCTTCGCAGGGAGCCTTGTGATGCAGGGGAGAAAGACCAGACCTGCTCAGGTTCAGTTTTTGACCAACAGGGTGGGATACTTGTGGGGTTTTTCCCTCTCCAATCACTGACAGAAGAGACTTACAGACATTCTCCATTTTACCACTGCTGCTGGACAAGGAATCCCAGGCAGCCAGTGCCACTCCTATGGTTTTCCATGTGATTCTGGCCTTCTCTCCTTTGGGGTGGGCTGAAAGGATTTGATCTCCATTTTGGGAAGGAGAACAGATAACAGCACCCACGATGTCATTAGCCCGGGTGTTCCAGCCCAATGGCAGCAGGGCAAAGGAAGACTGCCAGAAAGGAGGGTCTTTAACCAGTCTCCTCTATTTATAACTTGCCCCAGGCAGGTTTGGTACCTTTGAAAACCAAGTAGAAGCCTGCAAACCATGTGTTTCATAGGCTGACATCCCTGGTCAAAGGGCACAGCCTCCCTGTACCCATCCTACAGTGCACAGCACAGAGCTCAGCTCTCTTTGTCCCTGTAATGGGAAGGTCTTGGCTCTTCACCTCCATCCACCACCACCACCTTCTCCTGAGTGAGGTCTGGCAAAGCAAAGCAAGTAATGAAGGTGATTTTGTTGGAAAGGAAGAAACAAGAATATCTTATAAATATGACTACTTAGCCAAAAATACTAAGAATGCAAAAACTAGAAGAGACATTGAAATAAATTGTTTGTTTAAATGTTTGTAAAACAGCTTTAGCAAACTGAAAGTCTTTCTCTCTTTGTTAGGAATGTAATTTACTAGAAGACATACCAAAACCAGAAGAGATCCTTCCCCCCTAACTCAACAGGAAGGGTCCCCCAATAAAATTTAGAGATTAGAAAGTAGTAAAACATAGTAATGTAGTAATTCCTATAAAATGTATGTAAATGTAAAAAAATTGTATTTTATACTAGATTAGCTGATGAAAAAGTAAAATATTCAACATAAAAAAATGTAAGTCATTGTAAGAGGAGAGCTCGCTCTCTTGCTCTCTTTTGCTCTCTTCTCTTGCTCTCTTGCTCTCTTGCTCCAGCTAAGCCCTTCCTCTCTAGCCTCCCCTCTTACTTGTCTCTTTTTGCTCTCTAACCTGCTCTGAGCTACACATAGCAACTCTGAGCTGGGCTCTTTCACCCACACCCTATGTGATAAACTACAAACTTCAAAACTTAACTTCAAATATCTCGTCTAAGTTCTGTCCCAACCATTTTGGCACATAACAGCTCCTACAAGATTTCATCTCTGCAACCCTTCACCATCACCTAGACCCTTCCTGGAGGGACCTTGGAACCTCCTCTCCCAGGGCCCATCCATCCTGCCAGTGATATCCCCCAGCCACTCACTAAGCAAGGGTGGTAATTGCTGTAAGGCAGAAATTGCTTTCTCCACTTGGCTTTTCCAGCCTGAGAGGGCACACAGACAATGAACCTGATGAGGACAGGGCTGTCCCTGGAGCAAGGGGCACAGTGCTGCTCTTCCTGGGTTCAGCACACTGGGCAGCACTTTGACCTCAGAGCCTTCAAGGTCCTCCCATGGAATCAGGTGCCATGCACAGACCCTTTAAAATCATCCTCTCCCTCCACAGCAGCCTTTCTACTGAAACTTGAGATGTTCTTCTCTTTTGAAATCTATTAGTTTGAAGCCATTTTACAAAAGCTTTTCTGCAGCATAGCTATTCCCAGTGAAAATGTTCCTTCTATTGCCTCCATCCACATTGCACCTCCCTTGGGAGGGCCACAGAGATGCTGAGAAGGAAACATTATGTTTGTAGCCCAAATAATGTTAGCAACTCCACTGAAAATGCTTCCAGGAACAAGCATGTTGACTGGTGTTTGCAGAACATTGCTGGAAGTGTGGTGGGCTAACTGGGTTGGCGTTTTCAATGTGTTTGCCCACAGATTCCAGAGGGGACCATCAGGAGTTGTGGAAGGTAACCAAGGAAAGCTGGTTTGCTGTCAGTCAGCACAAGTTGTAATTATGTGGAGAGGTCTGCACATGCCTTGTGAAAACTGGGGGTTCTGTGAATCCAAAAAGGCTGAAATCATGGGTGAGGTGGGTTTAGGGCTGTTTCCACTGTTTCTGTCCCACCTGTCAAAAGGAATGTGGAAAAGAAAGGGGCTGTCAGTTCTGAGCTGGATGGGGGTAATCTGCAGGAGAAAACAATAATCCACCTCAAAACAGATCTGAGTCTGCTTCTTCCTCCCCTTATGTCCAGGACCTCATGATTTTGGGACAATGTGTCTGGAGCTGGAGGAGGGGAGAGTTTCCTGCTAAGGCAGTAAGGCCACATTCAGCATTCCAGCTCTCCACCATGTTGACCAGGCTCTTCAAATCTGGGAGAAATGGGAATGAGAACAGTGGAAACCCAACAGGCTGGAGAGCTTGGCAGTGTGCTGAGGGATGTGCTTGCTGTCTGAGTGCCCTGCAGAGTTGGACATCAGAGGGGTTAAAGAGAAAGGAAAATGTCCATGTCTGGTGTTTCCCCACCAGCTCCTCAAGTGTTGCTTCCCCTCTGAATAAATATTTCTAATACCAGGACTCCCTAGTTCTCACCTCTCACCCCAAAGCCTCCCTGTTCCTTTCTGGTTTTATTCTCACTGTCATATTTCTGCCCTTTACAAATCTTCCACCCACCCTCCTCCTTTTGTGCCTTTAGCCAGCTGTGCCCCACAAACGCATTCCTTTCACATCAACCCTCCAAATTAGCATTCTGGAGCTAGAAAAGCAGCTCTTCTGGGTCATTTGAAGCACATCCTTATCAACCTGTGTCAGGGAGCAAGATTGGTGTCGGCTGTTCTCTCCCTGCTCTTTTGCAGCCCTCCAGTAACTCCAGCCCTTCCAGTGATGTTCCCTGAGCTCTGCCACCATCCACCCTCAGGGCACCTTCACCATCTTCACAGATGCACCCAAGAAGGGGCCATGAGTTTATCACTGGTCAAGGGCACTAGCTCTTGCCAGATGAAGGTGTTATTTGCCTCCTTGTTACCAGCTTCCTCTTGCTGGATTTACTCACATTTGTCCATGTGCAGTTGATTTCCCAGGCTCCAGTGGTGTCCCAGGATCCCAGTTCAAAGTCACAAAGGGTATTTTTGTCTTCTCTCAGAGCCAGGGTGGCAGGTGGGCTGTCCTGGGTGCCCCACAGCCACCTCTGCTCTGGGGCTCCTGCCCACATACAGGAGCAGGAGCTCCTGGGAAAGTCTTCATGTGACTTTCCTCCCAATCCAGCAAGCCACAACCACCCTTCCAAACCCACAGGACATCTCTCTTCTGCTACAAGCACTGTGAGGGCAGGCTTAAGCTAAGCTGTTTTATTTCACAAAGGCAGCCAGGCCAGCATAGCACCAAATAGCAAAGCTTTGCTGATATGTGCAAACTCATTAAACCACTGTAATTTAATTGCTTGCAATTGTCCATCCATGCCCTGAACCCTGCACTCTCTGCAACTCAGGGCACAGAGCATGTCCCATCCCTGCAGCCTCCCCCTGTCCTTGGCAGAGCAGGACCTGTGATGGCAGAAGGGACAACACACAGTCCCCAGCCCTATCAGGCCATCAAAGCCCCCAGCACTGGGAGAACAAAATCATTTATGGTGCAGAAGAAAAATGAGAACAGCCAAAAGGCCGCAATGGAAAAACAGGGAGAGAGGAAAATTAACTAAAAAATATGCAGCCTTGATGTCGATTCACTAAAGAATATTTATTGTCCTCTCACGCATCTTGCTTGCTCTCCTAACAAATACAATATTTTCGAAAGTCTTTCTTTACCACTGCTGTCTCTCTCATGCCCTTTCTCTGTCTCTCCAGCTCTGTCTCTGTCTCTGTCTCTCTGATACCAACTCTGACAAACCGTGTGATTCTGATGGAAAATTCATTAGTCGTCCTTTTTTTTTTTTTTCTTCCCCATTTTCCCAGTCAGCTTCGCGCCTGATCTGTCAGCCTCTTCCATCCTGATTATCTGGAGACGCCAATTTCAAAGAGACATCTTAATAGTGATGTCAACGAATTAATTAGATGTGTTAATGAGCTAAAAGCAACCCAAATTAAATTAATGCAGTAATAAGCACAGACAGCAAAATTAGCTCCAATTTCTGTAAATGATTCTGAACTGTACACAACATCTCATCCTGCTAGAACATTACCATCCCCCAAAGCTAATCAAGAACTCCAGTGCAATTAACTGCTTAATTACAAAACACACACACAGCTCATAGATCCAGCAGCAGGAGGGGTGTGCTGGGCTGCAGAGTGAGCGGGGAAATTCTCTGCAACAAACCCTGCACATCAGCCCTGCCACAGAGGATCTGCCCCCACCAAAAGCACCCCCCCAGGCTCCTCAAAAGGGGTGATCCAGACAGAGGCCACGCACAGGGGCAGAAGGAGGATGGCCAGGTGTGCTCCTCAGGAGCACCCTCTGTGCTACATCCCACCATGGGAGTCCCAGCATGGCCAGGGATGTTTGCTGGGCCAGTGAGGGAGATGTGCCCATAGCCCCGCATTGGTTATTGTGTTTATCAGACTGGGGGTTGCATGGAAAAGCCTAATTGTCCAGCTCTACTCACCTCCCCCTGGGATGAGAGAGGAGCCACTAATAGCTTTGCAGAGCTGCTCAGGTATCTGATTAGCTCTAATTGCAGCAGGGAAGACAGAGGGAAGGAGTGGGATAACGCTGCGGACAGAGGGAAGAGGATGGTGGAAATGGGGAGAAAGGAAGGGCTGGGGGGAATGGCTGGAAATCCCTGAGGCATGCAGAAAGAAGGAAAGAGAATGGTGAGGCCATGGTGAGAGAAATGATGGATACAAACAACAAAAAAGGGAAAAATCAGACAAACAAAGAACTGAAGGCAGAAACAAAGGGAAGGAAGTTGAGACAAAGAGGGCTGCATGCTGCCAGGCCCCATGGAGCAGCCGGGGCAGGAGACTTGGTGGATACAAGAGTGGGTCTTGGACAGACCCCATCCCAGCCCTGCAGAGCTGGGACGTGCTGGAGATGGAGGGAAACACAGCTGCCTCATCGTGGGATGGCAGAACCAATTTGGAGGTTGTGGAATCATTAGTCCACGCAGTAAATGAGAGTAAATTTGCAATCAAGATGAGGGCTGAGATTCACTGTGACAAATAACATCTCTGTGTTTCCCCTGTCTTTTTTCTCCACCTTTTATTGCAATTAGTTCAGTCTGTTAATAAGCAAAGGATATTTTTAGTTAATTTCAGTTCCAGTTAATTGATTCAAAAGCGAAACCCAGCAACTGAGTTAATTGATCCATGTGTCTTATGCTGTAGCGGCGAGGTACTCTCTGGGCAGCTGCCACGGCTGGGGCTCAGAACAGCATGGCAAGGATGGGAAGCAGGGAAGCAGCAGAGCCCCTGCCCCGAGCCTGGGGGGCAAGCACCACCCCAGCAGCTGTGCCACTCACCCCTTGGTGCAGAAGAAGCTGCAGGGTGATGGCTTTTGCACGCCTGCCATGGGGAGTGTGCCAGCCCTGTGTGCACACTGCAGCAGAAATGCTCATGCCAGAGAGCTGGGTGAACGGGATGCCCTGGCTGGCTCCATCCAGAGGGAAGTCCAGCCTGGCACACTGTCTCTGATGGGCACAGTGGTAGGTGGAGTCTCAGGAAAGTGTGCTACCCGTGCTGCTTTCCACTTCCCTTGTGCTCCCTGAGCTTCCTTGGCAGACATGCTGGAGGGTGCATCCCTGGACAGGGATTTCAGCTGCTACTTATAAAGCTGTTTCCATGAGTTTGTCTAATCCCCTTTTCCTCCTGTGTCAGTAAGTTCCCGAAGTTCACTACCTGCCGTGTCCAGAAGAGCTCTTTTATGTACCTCAAACCTAATCTCTTACTGTTTTCAATTGAGTGCCTCTTGTTCTTGTATTTACAGGATTTGGTGAATGACCGTTCTGCATCCAGATTATCCACTGCCTTCAGGATTTCCTAAATCTAAGCCAAATCTCCCTTCAGCTTTTTCCACCTCTGCCTGGCAGTCAGCACCATCAAGGAATGCCTTGTGTGTTTGCATCTTGTAACAAGGGCGTAGTCCATCTTTTCCACTCCAGAACTGCATCTCCTTTCCTGTGAATTCAAGTCAAGAGTCTCCCATCCCTATGCTGCTGGTGCTCAGGGTGCTTACATCCATGAGCAGCCAACACTTAGAAGCATTTTGATTCATAGAATCAAAGAATAATTTGGGTGAGAAGGGACCTTTCAGATCACCAAGGCCAGCCATTAATTTAGCACTGCCAAGGTCACCACTAAACTACATCTATAGGTTTTAAATTCCTCCAGGGATGGTGACTTCACTGCTGCTCCAAGCAGCCTGTTCCCACGCTTGACAACTCTTTTGGTGATGAATATCCTAACATCCAATCTAAACCTCCCCTGGTGCAACTTGTAGCTCTTTCCTCTCATCAGCATTGCTTGTTATTTGAGAGAAGAGACCCACACCCTCCTGGCTACAACCTCCTCCCAGTGAGTTGTAGGGAATGAGAAGGTCCCCCCTGAGCCTCCTTTCCTCCAGGTGGAGCCTACCAGCTCCCTCAGCCACTCCTGATCAGATCTGTGCTCCAGACCCTTCCTGATCTCTGTCATCCTTTTCTGGACTTGATTCAGCCCTTCAATGCCTTTCTTGGATTGGGGGGCCCTGAACTGAACACAGGATTTGAGGTGTGGCCTCACCAGTGCCCACCACAGGGGCATGATCACTGCTCTTGTTCCACTGGCCACATTATTGCTGATACAAGCCAGGTGTCATTGGCCTTTTTGGCCACCTGGGCAGACTCTAGCTCAGGTTCAGACAGTGTTCACCCTGATTCCCAGGGCCTTTTCCACTGGGCAGCTTTCCAACCACTCTACCCCAATTCTGTATTACGTAGTCAGTCCTGACTGCTGCTTTTTGGATTTTTGGTTTCATGACTGCAGGCAGAGACAGACTCCACCCTGATCCCACAATCCTGCACACCCAGGACCTTGCAGTCAAGGTTTGCACGGGTCATACCTGACTTTATCAGCTGGGTTAGAATCTGGTGGCCATTGAGTTCACAGCTCTGTAAGTTGTTTCCTCTAGCAACAACTCCCCTAATGCCTTTCTGAAATACCTGTTGATATAGGTCTCCTGAGTTTCCTACAGGCTGCTACTCTTCCTCTTGCTTATTCCTCCTGATAGCTCCTCAAGTCAATTCACAACCACCTAATCATTTCCAGGGGAAAGACAAAACTCCTGGGGCAGATAAACCAGAACTGTCAAACACTTGAAGAGCACAAGCCATAAATTTCATCTCACAGTAATGGGCACAGTGCAAACAAGAAGAACACCCAGGCTACAAAACAAGGTTTGAAACAAGACATAAATTGTGCCAGAGATAAACAAAGAGCCTTTGGGCTTACTCTGCACCATCTTGGGGACCTGACAGGATCAGACCATATTCAGTAGGCAGCTCAGCATCTCCTGAGGTATGTAATGGCCATCCCATGCACAGAGGCTCCATATCAATTCACTTTAAATAAACAAAATTTTCCTGGCAGCTCCATGGCTTCAGAAAGGGACCAAAATGCAAAATATCCCATCTCAAAGGCTACAGCAGAGGTTTTCCAAACATGACTCACTGAAGGCACAGAGAAACATGGTCAGTACATGGTACAAACACAGCAGGGAGCTTGGAGCTGCCCTGCTTGGAGCTGCCCTGCTCCAGAGCTGTGCAGGGCCCCCCCCTCCAGCTCACACCACTCTGTGTGTGGCTCGAGGTGACCATGAACTGAGCCACCATGAAACAGTGACACACTCTGCTCTCTTCATGTCTCTGCCTTCACATCCATCCTCCAAAGCAGTTCTGGGATGAGCCATCCAGGCCGTGCTTGCTGTAAGTTCAGATCTCTAAGAAAAACTAAAAGGTTGTTGTGTCCCCTGTTGATGAGTAGAAATAAAGTTGGAATAAAAATCTGCATCGTTGAGCATACTGTGCCTGGCCACTTCTTTCTTACTCTCGTGTCAGAGTTACATTTTTAAGATAAATAATGCATTTTCAAAGGGACATTAAGGATGTTATTTCAGCCTCTGAGGGCTAAATGCCATGGCATTGAGAACTAGTGATAGACAAATTCCTTGGTCTCTGCGTCTGCACTGTAACTAAGGACCTTTCTAATGAAAGAACCTAATAAAAACAAGATTTTCAGAAAGTGCATGCTTAAACAATCTTCTGCAGTAGGGAGTAATAGCAAGTCCTCTGTGCCAGGAGCTCAACGTGATGCAGTTTCCCCTCTTCCCAATTTTTTAAATAGGATATTTTAATGCACTATCCACAAGGAAAAATCAATAGATGAAAAGCTGGGCAAGGACCTGAGCTTTTTGAGTGTGATTGGCTCTGAGAGCCCCCAGCATCTCTGAGGAATGAGGTGCAGGGATCCCAGCCTTTCAGCCAGAATTTGAAATAAGGGCAATCCTTCCCTTGTCAGAACTTCCAGGGACAGTTTGCTTTTACTGCTCATTGGGAAAAGTTGAAGGGAGAGGGAGCTCTTCAATAATGCTGCAAATTACCCTCACTTTAAAATGCTAGTCCTTGATTTGTCAGCCTATTTTTGAATAATTTACAGTGGATTTGGCAGGTTGCTGTGATATACAGTGTAATATGCATGTGGAGCACTTTCAAAGCAGAAGTTAATACTTTCCAGGAGAAAAAGGAAATAATTGTGTCAAAACAAGCCTTAACCACTGAGGTTTACCTGTTTCCTAATACACAGGAGTTTGCAAACATGACTCCCATTAAAGCAAATGAGACACACACATATGAGTCTGTCTGCCTTGAGAAGAAAATATTCTTCACAAGTGCCTTTCTTGATGTTGGATGATCAATCCACCATCTGCTTTTATTTATTCATGATTTCTCAGACTACTACAACAATATTGACATTAAATACAGCTTTGGCTTATTAATTTTTTTCATTCATATGTACTTTAAGTCAATTTTATTGACTTTCCCTTGGCTTGCTCTTTTAGCTGTTTGCTGGTTTTCCTGGCCTGCTACTTTGTGCCTACCCTGACATCCATTTCCAATATTTTCTTTCCAGCTCCTTTCTTCTGTTCTAGGTAGCCACCAGAGAGTAATTTTCTATTCCAGGCACTGTGGATGAGCTGAATTCAGACCTGTTGACCAGACTGAATATTTTCCCAGCTCGGGCTGCAGGTTTGGGGCAGTCCTGCTTATCCCAGAATCACTGAGGCTCCAGCAAGATGCTCTCAGACCCTGTAGCTGTTCTGAAGTGATGGCATCAGGACATTCACATCCCAAGCAAACCATCAGACTCCCCCACACTGGTCATATGCAGAAATGTCACTTCTTTTGAGCATCGTTTGTGAAACTCAGGACAGGCAATTGTTAATTATATTTGTCCTCTTTCCTATCTCATTTGTCCAAGATCCAAGGCCTGGCTAGGACTGCACATTTGATAGCCCACCTCTGACTCTGACCTGCTCCTTCTCTTCTTCACCTCCACACCCTCTTCCTTCACCCCTTCACTGCCTCATCCCAGTTTCAAGCAACACAGATCAAACAACTAAGCCACAAAAGTCTCCCACCAAGTCTCCTTTCAGACCTCAGCCATTAATTTCAAGGAAGATTTTGCCTACAAACATTTCCAAGTTTTGGATCTTGCTCCTAAAATGTCATCCTTATGGAAGGTGACAAATCTCATTCTACCCCAGCCCTACACCCTCCAAAAGCTCCATGGCCATTTTAGGGCATATTGTTTCCTGTAAGATGTTTTCCCTGCCTCTCCAGTAATCTTCCTTTTTCCTCTGTTTCTGCAGCTTTTTCTTGCCCGTGTCCCTCACAAGTCCGTACTCATTCCTCTTTGTGCTCTGCTCTCTGATCACTGCTTCCCCCCCCTTGTCATATTCTGCACTTGTGGAGTAACAACCTGTCACATTCATAACCTCTTTGCACCAAAAATGTTCTTTGATCTGTGTAAACTACATTTGATGCTGAAATCCTTGATATTAATATCTTTTGTTTGTGTGTCAATGTTCTCTAGAATCTAATTAAGCAATGTTTTGAGAGCATTGTATATGTTTGAACAATTTGGCAGAGCAGACAATATGAGCTATTGACCTGCAAGGATAAATTGTGCTGGCAGATTCTAGGAATTCATACGTGCATACTTCTTTATGCTGTTTCTTCTGAAATATGTGCATTCAGAACGAGGCCTTGCTTTGTAATAATCTCTGCAAGGCTTAATCAAGTATCTGCTCGTGCTCTTTACTGTAATTGCAGTGGCAGTTACAGCAGGGCACAACGGAGGTAGGTCTAAGCTACCAACACACCCAATATTAAAATACAACAAAGGACAAGTGCTATCCATACACTAATAACAGAGATTATTCAATCAATAGCCCCTTGTTATGAATGAATAGGTTAAATTGCCTTTGAATGATATAAAGATTGACAAGGCAGGGGTCAGCCTGATATAACTACTTACCCTGATTTGACTCGAGTGATTTGAAAGGTGGCACTGAATGGCAGTGGGGTCAGACCTGTGGGGCTGTGCAGGTGCAGCAGCCATGCCAAGCACGTCCTCAGAGGGGGACACAGTGGCTCTGGGGCATGCTCAGGACCTGGCAGCAGATACTGAATGCCTCTGCTGGATTGGACCTGGAGAGGGGTTTTAAAAGAGCGAGGGAGGGAAAAAGAGAACAGCAAATTGTAGTAATGAGAAGCAGAGAGACAGCTCAGCTGGGTGAGGAGCTGTGGTCACACTCACTGCTGGCCCTGCTTGCTGGGACAGGTCTGGTGGCTTAAGGCAAGAAAATTGGGAAAATTGGGCCATTCTGAACTTACCCCACCTTGACACCTGCTCAGATGTAGCTCCCAGGTAAGAGCAGCTCCCAGTCCTGTTCCCCATCCCACATACTTGCTGTTCATTGGAGGAAACAGTATCAATACAGGCACCTTATCTCATTGCTTAGACCTCATTAGGGAACTGCAACCAAGGAAGACCAGGATATCAGTAATACCAGTGATTCCCAGCAGGTAGGACTGGGAACACGGGGGAATGACTCCGTAATACTGGTTTGGAAATGAGTTAGACAGTCAGCTTGGAAGGCGGGCATATTTTGGGTGGTGGGGATAACTCACCCTAAACCACCTGCCTGATGCTGCTACAAGGGCAAACCTATGGCTGGAGCCATGAATGTGTCTCTGCTCCTGGAGTAGCAAGCACAAATCTCAGGATGTGTGAAATAAAGAGCACTCTGGCACAGGGGAGGTTTGGTGGAAAACAGGCAGGGGTTTATTACCAGGAACCAACCCCACCATCCCTCACCTCTGTTCTGCTGGGGCTGAGCAGCCAGAGTCCCCGGGGCTGAAGTCACACTCCAGATAAGGGCCACCAGCTGACACTCCGGGGGAGCCCTGCACCTCCTGCCAAAATCATCAGCTCCCCACAACTGATTTTCCTCAGCTGGGCACTGGCACAGCCCTGAGGGGTCTGCTCTGCCTGAGCCTGACACAGAGGCTGCAGTGAGAAACGTTCCCTGATGAGAATCTGAACTTTTCTAACACTGGCCTGGTTTGCTGGAGGGTTTTGCCTCCTTTTCCTGTGAACAGATAATGTCCCACAGCTGTGTACAAACACACCTGCTTTGCACGGTGCTTTGGGTCACAGGCAGATGAAGGGCCATGGGCCCTTCTCCATGGTGAGACTTTGCTTGTGCTTCTGCACGGGGAGGAACTTCCCTGAAGTGCAAGGCTTTTCCAGCATTCGGGCATCCCATCCCTCCAGAAAGGCTGGGCTCCTCCAGAAACAGCACAGTGCCATCTGTTGGCTTCCTCGCCCTGCGATGGATCAGAACCCTCAAAAGTCCTGAGAAATTGGAGAAAAGTGGGGGAAAAAAGTTATGTGCACCCTGGTTTTCCCCAAGCTCCTGCCTGCACTTCTCACCAACTTCTGCGGGCAGAGATGATGGGTCTGGCAGTGGGAACACTTTGTGTTTCCATCTGCTCCTCCAGCCTTAACAGGGCGGTGACAACTCAGTCCTGGATCCTGGGTAATTAACTACTGGGATCCTGGATAATTAGCTACCACCAACACCACCATGCAGCAGGGCTCCTCCAGCACAACTTCCTAGAGTTCTTTTCCAGGTGGAAATGCGGAATTTATCAGGGATGCCGCATGACCCTGCTGGAAGTGTTGATGTCCAGAAATCCTGGACAGAGGGACAATCAGTGTCTGGGGCTCATGTACCTGCACAGTAAGTCCTAAAAATCGGATTTTGGCACAGCAAAAATGTGCAAAAATGAGCAGGAATGTCCACTTCCTGAAAAGGCTTCAGTCCAACATGCTCCTGGGTGTAGGAATGAGTGTTGTCCCCCTGTCCCTGAGCTGTCTTGTGTTTTATATGGGAGCACCTACACTGAGGTGCTGGGTGGGTTTATTGTTGTGCATTGCTCACACATCAGCTTTAGTGCTCGGGGATGATTCAGGTTGAATGACTCTGAACAAATGAAGATTATGTTACCACTGTACAGGATTAAGGAACATGTCTCTGCTCTAAACATTTTGCATTGTATTACAGAAATAAAGGAAAAAATGCCAAAAGAAAACTGAAATTCCTAATGGGAGTTAAGAAAGGATTTTTTTCTACTATTTTTCACCCCCTTTTCTTACTAGAGGAGAAGATTTAGTAAGTAAAACCAGAGATGGTGTCCCCAGAGAGGCACTGAGGGGTGCTGCCTGGGGCCAGGCAGGAAGTTCAGGTTCCAGTGCTGAGTCTGCCCAGCCTCCTCTCCTGCCTTGAATTTTTCACCTAAGAATGCAAAGGTAACATTGTCATACCCCTCCACCTCACAGGAGCAACCCAGACCTTCATTAGGTAACACCTGCAAATGGAATTTGAAGATGTAAAGTGTTCCATAAATGCTAAATATTATTATTCTTGCTACAAAGCAAGAAGTGGAAAGAGACAAGGATAAAGTTCAGCTGAAGAGCTCTCTCATTACTGATAAAACAGTGTCTTGAATGATGTATGGATAGAAAGTTTACATCATTTCCACAGAAGAATGCAATTGTCACCTGGAGTAGTTTCACTCTCTAGGATCACTCGTGTCCAGACCAACCACGTGTAGTTTGGAGTGACCTAAGCAGCAGAGAGGACAAGAGAGGGTGAAGCTGAAGTGTCCCCATCTACACCTGCCCACCCTGGAATTGAGCTGGGGGTTCTCTCCCCATCCCCAGGGCCTGCTGTATTTGCAGCAGCAGCTCTTTCCTGCTCTCTACCCAGAAATGGCATTTTTCCACTCTGGAAAGGGAGACAGGGGAGATCCCCGCAAAGTGTCACAGTGTTATTTAGTAAGCCAGGCTGGTGAGCTTGGCAGCACGGAGTGAAGGATGGGCATCCCTCAGACCTCAGCCCAGGCACCACTGTGGTGAGGAAGGGTCCTGAGTTTCACATCCAGGAACGTGCCCTTGTGCTCAGAACAACAGTGCTGGGGCTTCAGTGGCCACAGGCCAGACACTAGGGAGCCAGCCTGAGGGAAATCTTCTAACATTTTCTACATTAAGACTAAGTGGAAGGAGCATTTGAGTCATTTTTTCCAAGCTGAGATGTTGTGCTTGTTTCTGCACTCTCCCAGGGGATGAGATCCAGCCACCAGAATATGGCAGGGGCTATTTCTTTCTGGACTGTCCTTAATAGTTTTTTGAAACTAAGCAGACCTAAATTTTACAGAAAATAATTTCCTCATCTCCTTCATTACTAAACCCTCAAATATTTCTGAAATACGCAAAGGGCAGCAGCACCCAGTGGTCCAAGCTGCATTTTGAGAGTGAGGATGCTGCACACCAGGGTGAGCCTGAGTGAGGCAGTGGCTGAATCTGTGCCTCAGTTTCCCTTCCCATGAGATGCAGCCAACACCTACTGACCCATGTGCAAAACACTTCCTAAACCACGCACGAAAGGCCTTACACAAGTAGTTATTAATATTAATAATAATAATTGTTGTTGTTACTAAGCCAAGTATAAAAATAATTTTTCAGGGAAACAAAGTGCCCTGTCTTGTGATGATAGATTACATGATGCTAGAAATTACTCACAGTATGAAGCTGGTTTCCAGTCTGGTTCTTTTCAATAAATTATAGACCAAGCCCCCGAGTGAGTACAGTTTACCAAAGTAAATTCAAAATAGGCAGAAAGTATATTCCCCCATCAATTGTGCTCCTGACCATTTCAGGTTTGCTCCTGAGAAGAAGTTAAATATCCCCCAGCAGTTTCCCAGAACCTTTTGCTGGGGCTGGTGGGGACATGGTCGGGCAGATGGTGCTGTCCTGTGCAAAGGGAAACGGGGATCCTGGTGGGGATGGGTCCTGCGTGGAAGGGGACATGTCCCAGCCACCCCCTGGGTGCTGCTCTGCCCTCTCCCGCTGCTCCCCCCGACCTCACCGGGGACGGCAGCATCTCCGCTTTATTTATTATTCCAATTTTTGGGGTTCTGCGCCCTTCTTTATCCGCTCAATTCCTCCCAGATGGGGCTGCCGCTTCTCCATCTCTCTCGGCGGTGTCCCGCGGCGCTGCCCGTGGGCAGGTGTAGGGCAGAGCGCAGCATATGCCGCGGCTTTGGCAGCGCCGGCTGCGGCCGCAGCTCCCGCACGTCTCGCCGGGCAGCGCTCAGCTGGGACCTGGCGCCGCTCGCAAACACCATCTGGCCCTGGCAGGCCCGAGGACCCTTCCCCAGCAGCGCCAGCCCGGTGCCAGCCCGGTGCCAGCCGCGCTCGCACGGCCACGGGGCCGCTGGGACAGCGCTGGAGCTCCGCGGGGCTCCGCGCCTCCCGGCCCCAGGACAAGGGCAGCCTTTGGCAGCCCCCAGGTGCCTTACGGCAGCTCAGGCATCATCTCCTGTCCCCACGGGAGCGGCCAAGTCCCTCCAGCATCAGGCGATGGGGAGGTGGCACATGGCAGGGAGCCCTCCTGGGGCTCCTGCACATCACAGCGAGGCAGCAGCCTCTGCTTCCAGCACCTGAACCTGCTCGGTGTGGGCAGGACAAGAGCCACAAATGGGAGTTATTTACGGCAAAATTAATCTCTCTGCCTGGTGGGTCTGCCCTGGAAAGCTGCCCTGTGCCTCTGACTGGCACAGCACACCTGGGATAGGTGGCCATGTGTGAAGTCTCCTCCTTCCTGAGTACCGGCACTAAAACCATTTCTGGGTGTCTGGAGAAAAGTCAATGGGAATTAAAACAAAACAAAACAAAACATAACAACAAAAAAACCCCAAATACAACAACAGCAAAACACCTGAATGCCTGGCATTCTAACAAAATCCATGAGAGCAAAGCCCATGGCTACTACAAATCTGTGCAGGGTATGTCCCACTCAAGGACCTTAGGATAAACCTAAGTCCATTTGGTTTGCTTTCCATAATGCTCACACATTTTGCCTGTACCCTGACCACAGCCCCCTGAATTCCATCCACCCTCCAGGAAAGCCCTGCTTCTGCCATCACTCCTAAATCCCTTCCCACTGAGGGCTGGCAGAAAAGGGGTGGCATGATCTCACATGTGCAATGATGAACTCTGCGACCAGCTCTGGCCTGGAAATACCTGAGCTGTGGTGAGAGATGCTTCTGCTCTCACTGAGCTGTCCAGCACTCCCAGCTCTCTGCCAAAATGTGGTCACAACTTACAAACACATTTGCAAAGGAAAAGGGCACAGGAAGGCTGGAGGGAGAAATGCTTCCCACCCTTCTGCGTGCAGCGAGGGGCCATTCCCACAGCCTCTGCAAAGCCTGACCATCGTAGGGGAAAAATGCAGGAGACAAAACTTTCTGGAATGAGTTATGCTTGCAAGCATCCTGTCTTCCCCTGGGAAAAAGGGTTTCCCCCATCTCCTCAGCTATAGCAGCAGCAGCAGCAGCAGTTGTGAGCCAGCAGGGCAATGTGTATTTTGGCTCCAGGAGGGATTCTTTCCAACCTGCTCACTCTCTTGAATGGCCTCATGCAGCAAAGCAGCCCCTGAGCTCAGGTGCTCTGGAGAGGAGGCAATGGGTGCTGGCCACGAGGACAATCCTCACCTACCACTGTCCAGGCACCTCTCCCAACTCACGTGAAAATTCACACATCTTCCCAGCCAGTTCCACCAGAAACTGGCACATCCCTAAAAGCAACTTGTACCTACAGAAAGTGGCAGTGTGGCATCAGCACCTGCAAGTGGCTTCTTTTGTGTGTGTTCAAAGCCAGAGAACATAGCTAAGTGGCTTGGACCCTGGGACACTGCGGTCCTGGGCAAAGCTGTGCATCATCTGTGCAACTGCACAGAAAATAAGCATGCAAAGTCACGGCTGCAGTGGAGCAGAGCATCTCACAGGGTCCATTTGCTGCTATTTGCCAGCAAATTCTGGTCACAATTGCACTAACTCAGACCAAGCAAGACAAGTGTCAGCAGCGCTACACCAAACCTCACCAGTGCACCTGCCAGGACCCATCAATACAAACCCAAAGCTGACCTCTCGTTCCCTTGTTCTTGAGAAGGAAATGGTCTGATTTCTCCCTTGCCAGATCCTGATCCCCAAATGCAAATAAAATGCAAGTTTTTCCAGATCTTTGTATGCCAGAAGCTGTGAACCCTAAATAGTAAGGCACTGCCTGTCCTGCAGGCACATTTGTGTAGCACAGATATATCTACCTATACCTAAATAATCCATATTTATATACATGTATATGTACTACACAACTGGCTATTTTGCATGTAGAGCAGCTTAAAGACAAGCTGACCCCAAACTTACTTGAAGCCCTTTAGCTCCCAGGCCTCTCTAAGAGCATGGCCATCCCTCTGGGCTCTGTCTAGCCTGGGAGGATGCTGACAAAAGAGAAAGAAGAATGACAGATGCTCCCCATGCACGGAGGCAAATAGAGATGGGATGAGGGGAAAATGGGAGCCTAAAGGGAAAGAAAATGAGTGTGCATGCACACACACACACACATATATGCACACAAAGACAGGCAAGACAAAGGCAAGGGGGACAAGCAAAAGGAGGGGAGCCGGAGAAACCACCTGACGTGCTTGGCAAGGGCTGCTTGCAGCAGCATCTCGTGCTGCTTTGTGAGATCCATCCAGGACATATCTGCATCGGTGAACCAGAATCCTGACACCGGTCCCTTTGATAAATATTTATCGTGCCTGGCTCTCTATCACTTCAGTTTCCACCAGATTAACCTCGATTCTTCCAACAAAAAATGCCCTGATGTTCTGCCTGACACACACATGCCACACTGACCTTCCTTCTCCGGATTCCCCAAGGCCCTCACTCCCGTTCAGCTAAGGGAAAAATTTGCTCTCATCAATCAGGACCGGATTTCTCCCATGCCATGTAAATAATTTAGAGGCACAAGCAACTATGGCACTGCTTATGTGCAGCCCAAACCCAGTGCCAGGAATCTTGGGAAAAGGGCCCAATAATATTGTACCAGTCCAAAGTAATTAAAGTGCATCATTACATATAAATTTGTAATTAAACACTTTAACGTAATCATCCCGCACAGCACGATTCCTGATGAATTAATTAAAAGAACTCCAGAAATTAATGTTTTACTTGTCACCATTGTTGTGCTAGCTGTAGCCGTCTCCCTGACTATTCCTGCAGCATGTTGTGAAGTAATTATATAATTACTGGGGAACGGGAAGGCCCAAAGTCCCAACAGAGGAGAAACCTGAAACAAAGTGGAAACAGCAACCACAAAAGGCAGAAGCAGTGCCAGTCTCCCCCCATCCAGCCCCAGCAGAGGGGAGTTTGCAAGAGGAGGGGAATGATGAGGTTTCCATCAGCTCTGCATCACAGATGTGTTCTCCCAGGTGAGAACACCTTGCTCCCACCCATATGTACCTGTAGGGATGGCTCCTCCACTCTCCTGCTGTCTCAGACTGGCTTCCTTCTCCTCTTGCAAAAGTCCTTGTCAAGTAGAAGCAGGGTGGTCACACCAACAACTGCCTCTCTCCATATGTGTCCATCTATTTCCCTGCCTCAGTTTCCTCCACTTCCACACCCTCCTCCTCCAGCTCAGGGCTGGTGCATGAAAGGAAGTGTTCTCCCCACCCCACTCTCCAACCAGCCCTCCTTCCACCCAGACCCCCTAAAATCCTTCCTTTGTGCCTTACATTACACTGGGCTTCAATTTCCTTTCTCCATCCCATATTTTGAACATAGATGAACAACCTGGTCCCCCCAGGAACCAGCCACATTCTTCCCATCTCAATGGCTTTAAGTACCACCAGGTGCATGGCATGCACTCCTGACAGCACTGAGCCCCAGGATTTGCCTCCTTCAGCAGTGAAGGGGTTAAGGCTGGGCTCAGATTGAATCATTGGTGTTTGTGCCAGGCCACCCCTGTGTGTGTGTGTGTGTGTGTGCATATATCTACACACAGCGTGAGCCTCGCTGGCCCAGCAGCTCCTCTGGGGATGCACATGGGGCATTCCTGCAACACCAGAGCCCCGGGCTCCACCTGCTCTGCAAGGAAAATACACAGATGGGTGAAAGGAGGAGCCCAAAGGTGCCCTGCCCTGTGCTGGAGCTGGGTGCCAATCACCCTGTGTGTGAGGAAGGGCTGCCCAGCCAGCTCACTGACCCTGCTCCAGCCCCGGCAGGACCCAGCTGAGGGGACGGGTGGCACAGAGCCACGCTCAGTGTCCCTCAACAGGGTGCCCTTGTTTGAACAGGGTTTCCAGCACTGTGCAGACACGTGGCTTCACATCCCTCTTTGCTGCTGGGGCTGCCGACAGCTCTGGCCACAGGGACTGTTTGATGGGGTCTGCACAAGAGGGGACCCCAAGGTAAACCTCCCTCTTCTGCCACCCCACAAGCTGGGTGGGGAGCAGCAGGGGTGTCAGAGTCACCATGGGTTGGACTCAATGATCTTGAAGGTCTCTTCCAACCTAGAAATTCTGGGATTCTGTGATATGGGGTGCTGGCCCACATGCTCCATAACAGCAATGACTGTTAGTCCATAGTTGGAAGTCCACAGTAGGGCAAAGGATCTCTTGTTGTGCATTTTCCATTAATGATATTCCTAGTACTGGTTCCTACTGCCCACTGTGCCCCAGGAATATACCCTATTATCCTGGGCACCATCCCTGGTCTCACCTGGTCACACCAATGCTGCCACATGGTGAGAAGTCTCTGCTTCCAGCCTGTGCCTTGGCATCGCAGCGATCAGTGGCTTTGGGTTTTCCCATTTCGTTATTTTCTGCACTGCCAAAACCAATTAAATACAGCTTGGTTTTACAGCAGCAAGGCAAGGGGATCAGGCAGAGTGGGAAAGGCTTGGAAGAGATGACAGTGCCTTCTGGATGAAGCACGGGACAAGGACCCAGCAACTCCCCATCCAGGCTGAGGCACTCATGTAGCATGTGACTCTATTTCCCCATCTAGAGATTATGCTTAACTGGGGCTGTATTAGTTAACATTTGTACAGCACTTTGAAAAAGTAAAGTGTTTGAGGCTTTAAATCCTGCCAGTGGGAACAGATCAACAAGATTTCTAACTCTTCTGAAAAATTAAAGCTTTTGCCAATTAAGCTGGCAAACGCATGGATGTGAATCTAAAAACCTCTCAAGCTCAAAACCAAGACTGAAGCCTCCTGAGAACAGCCTCTCCTGGCTGCTCCTCGCTCTCCTCCTGCTCACCCGTGTCAGAAATATATCAAGTAACCAAGCTCTAAGTCCTTTCAGCAGACACATACTTGAAAGATAACCAGGCTACAGGAAGAACTGTGGTGAGGCCACAACTCTGGACATTTAAAATGGACAATATGGCTGTACAGATAACATCTTCTACATTGCCTGATCTGACATTACAAAAATGTCATAGCAAAGAATAATTGACTTTAATTTTGCAATTAGCCCTGTAATTCGAGTTGCAGCGTTGATGCCACAAGCTATGGATGATCTCCACGCAGACATCTGTAGCAGCATTGCCTGTGCCTGGGGGATGTTCTGGGGGTTAAGTCCTCCTGGATGACTCTGAGATTTAAGTACCACTTTTTATGCCACATAAAGCAATTTTGCACACCCTTTCTGTACATCCTTTTTGGGGCAGATTTGCACCTTTGCAGGCAGAGCAGATGAGCAGCTGCACCAAGACAAAGACCTGGGGAAAACCCCAGCTCGTCAAAGGGAGGGGCACTGCCCATCATCACACACACACTGGGAGAGGGACATGGGCTTACCTGGGGGCATGCAGGCCAAAGGAAAACCAGTGGCAACAACACAATGAGTGATAATGAAGCAAATCACTCAATAACTGAATGTCCCATTCCCTTCCAGGCTAGCTTCCAACGTGGCATGTCCCCATCAATGTTGGTTCAGTTTGTGGTAGTTCACCAGCAAAAAGCAAATCTGTACTTGCTGTACCAGCCTGGAGTGTCCATGAGGGTGGATGAATAAAACAGGCACATGGGGTGCCCTGCTTGGGCAGGAGAACCTGAAACAAAGCCGAGGGACACTTGGGCAGCAGTTCTTGGTCAAGCCATTTATGCTGCAGTCTCAGTGCTTGCCCAGCACTATGCTGTGGAAAAAAAATGCCTGGCAGAGCCCAGGGGAGGGTGGCTCTGGGTCCAAAGGAGCTTGGAGACACCAGCTCAGATTTCTGCTCTCTGACCAACCCATGCAACCTGAAATAAGTCACTCGGTGTCCCCATGGGCGTGGGAATCACCCGTATATTGCACGGTCTGAGTCAGGGCTGGGGTGCAGCCTGGGGGAGTGCCCTGTCCTCCCCACCATGCTAACCCCAGGAAAGGTCCAGCTCACAGAGCCAGGGCCCCTTCTTCACCCTTCCCAGGCCCCAGTGGAACAATTTACCTTTCGGAGCAAGTCCAAGATATTAATTAAGATAAATCTACCTCAATTTTGAGATTCTCTTATCATGTAATTTATCAAAATTATGTTAATTATTTCTGTAGGGCAGCAAAATTATTACCTCTTCCGTGTCTGATTTGTATTAATATTCATAATTTAATAATTCAGCATCCAAGCCATCTGGTTTGGGGAGCCACACTCCTTCCCCTCCCTCTACCAGAGCCAAAATGCTCCCCCCTCTCCACTCCAGCACCCATCCAGGCAGCCCCCACCGGCTCCCAACCCAAACTGTGACACCGGCTCCTGTCGGCATCGGTGCTGGTGTCCCCCCAGGTGTCGCTGATGCTGCCATGGCAGGATCCTGATCCCCCGGGGAGGGGAAGCAGCCCTTCCCCTGTGCCAGGCTGAGCCTCTGTCACCGGCACTGTCTCAGCCCGGCAGGTGAGCGCAGCTGAATTGACATTTTCCACACTTTGTGATTTTTACACTGTAATTTGACATAATTAATGCCTACATTACTGCTGATAATTTAGCTAGTTAATTAAACTCGGAGGAGATAATTAAGGAGAGGCTACTGCTTGGACTGCTAATTGTTTTTGTCATTATTTTAGGGGCCCGACAGCTGCCGGCTGAGTCATCCTCCCCATCAGCTGATGGCCACACGTGACGGCGGTGCCGTGGGCACCGGGTGCCCGGTGAAGGGGCTGGGTGCTGCCGGCAGCTCGACCCTCCGTGGGCTGGAGCCGCGCAGATGGCCCGGGGTGAGAGCGCCCGGACTGGGGCCGGGAGAGACGGGGAGAGATGCGAAGAGGTTCTGGGTGAGCTGGAAACCCTCCTCCAGCGTGCCGGGGAGGCAGAGAGGGAGGATGCTCAGGGCAGCGGTCCATGAAACGCCTCAGGTGCTGTCAGCTCATGCAGCAAAGGGGATCCCGGCACGCTTTGGGGCTCACGTAGAAGCAGAGACCCTGCCCACCCAGCCAGCTGGAGAGGAGAGTGAGACCTGCAATTCCCTGTGCAGCAGCGCCAAGTGCTCGCCCTGGCACGGGGGAAAGCCCATCTGCCTGCAATCCCCAGAGCAGGAGGGGAAGGAGGGCAGAGGAGGGTCCCTTGTCCCCATGTGAGTGGCCTTTCTCTTAACCCCACCCCAGCTGCCCTGGGCTGTGCTGCTGCAGCATGTGCCATCTCCTTTTCAGGTGCTTTGGCTTCATCTTTAACTGTGAATATAACCAAACCCTTGCTGAACAAAAAAGCAGGTGGGCGAAAACCCCAGCTGGTCCCTGAAGAGAAAATTATATCCCTGAGCCAAAGTCCCTGCTTCCCACTGCGTTTCTCATCTCCTGGAGCCCTCTGCCAGCCTTGTCCCACACCACCCACCCTGCACCATTCCCTGCAAGACTCCAACCAAAGCCCCAGCCCCCCAAAGCACCTGACATGGGCAGCAAGTTCAAAATGACGTGGTGAGTGCCTCTATCTCCCACACCAGGCCACTTATTCCTCCATTCTGCTTGGCCACAACCTTAACTGATGTGGGAGCAGAGAAGCCCTCATCCTGTGGCCATATGGGAGCTGCAGGAGCTCTGCACATCCCAACCATTCCCCATTCTTCCCTGCAGCCTGGTGGGAGGAAGGCAGCATGAAGCACAGCTATCACCTTGTTCCATGACAGTTAGACAAGCTTTGTCCAGCCTTCCTGACATGCAAAGCCCCCCAGCCTCCCCCAGCCCACTGGGCAGCACCAGCCCATGGCCCCTGATGGCCAGTTTCCACACCACCACCATGGGCAGCCCTGCCAGGCTGTTTGCTGCCGGAGATTTCTTTCCACCCTCTGTCTCCTGGCGAGCTCAGTGCTCCGAGCTGGAGGCTGGCTTGACATCTCAATCCAGAGATTAGGACAGAGACTGGTCACTGCCCAGTTCTGGCGAACGCCCTTCAAATAATTTGATTAATCATCTTAGCTTCACCCGGCGCAGTTGGCATCCTCCAGAATCAAAGCCTCTCCTGAAATGCTGCACAGAAAAAACATAAAGCTGCTGCAATGGTTCAACCAAGCATGGACCAAAACAGAAGCTGGGACTCCAGAGGCTGTGCACTGGGCTGGCTAAATACTCCCTCTAAATATTTCTACAGCTAGCAGTCAGAGACATATGAGATATGTAACAAATTGCACAGGGGCTGCTTTTCCTTCTCTCACTCTTAGGAGGAGACTTCCTTTTTCCCTCCTGCATTTCTATTTATCACAACACAAAACAGAAACATGCCAAAATGATTTTATATTTTCACTTGGAACAACAATATTTGGACAGCCCCAAGGATAGCAATCGCAGCAATCATGAAAAAGTAATACTTTGTGCTTCTGTGGTCTCTTTCATCCAAGCATCTCACAGCACTTTGCAAACGTTGGCCGTGATCCCATGGAGGCCCATGCACATGGATCATCCAATATAGGAATTCATTCCACTGGGTTCAGCAAATCAGGACTGTGGGGCTCTGTGGGGCTCTGGAGTTGCTCACCTCCATGCTCACCGAGTCAGCTGCTCCATCAGCACTCACACTGCATCCTGAGTTATTTGTTGATATTTAAGTCTGAGCTCCTGGAGTCAGGGGATTGTGTTTCCATTTTGAAAGCTCTCTAGTTTGTCATCTTGGTGCAATCCCTGCAACAGGAATCCTAAAATCCCAGAAAGCAAAAGAAAAATAAGACAAACCAAACACACTCCCTTTCCAGCGTGGTGCTTTTTTTTGCAGGCTCATCTCTCTTTGGAGTCGTGCTTCAGGATTTTTGTATTTATTTTCACCAGAAGACAGCAATTCCTGCACTCCAATACTCATAAAAGAATAAACCCAGCTGATCTCAAACTGCTCAGGGAAAACTATGGCACGGAGAGCAATTTGCCAAAATCTGCAGCATTGAAAAGAATAAACCTCACATGTCCTTGCTCCCAGTACCTCCCCCCCCATACAAACAACCACAGTCCAAACGCTTGAGGGCTTGGTTGGAGTTTCTGCTGTCATCATCTTCTTGCATAAAATCAAAAAAGTTTTCTTTTTTGCTACATCCAATGCCCCAATGTCCCATCAGGGATGGGAGGCCAAGAGCTCCCACAACAACATCCCTCCTTCTCCCCTTCATGTTCCAGCACCAAAGAGTGGCCAATGTTCAAGACAAAGCTCAAGCCACAGCCTTCTTGAAGGGCTCCTGAGGGTCATTCCCCCTCAGATGGAGACCTTGCATGTCCCCCCCTAGGCCTTGGGTTGGGTTTGTCCATGAAGGACATGCTAATTGTCATTGCTAATGAGCCTCTCTGCTACAGGGAAGCAGTGGCAGATAATCAACCATTGCTGTGAGAGAGGTTTCCTTTAAGCATGAAAAGGTGGCCCCTTCCTCTCTGCACCCCAATCCTGGCCTTATCAGTCACCAGATTCCTCATAAGTGTAAGGATGTTTTTGCAAAGATCCCTGGAGAAGCCACTGCCACTGCATCACTGGGACAGCTCAGCTAAGCGGGGAGCATTGTCCCATGGCCGTGCCAGGACATCCCCCAGTGTTTCACTGGGCAACCTGAAGATGGTTATGGCTACGCTGGGAAGCATGGCCACTTGTGACTAGCTACCAACCAGAGCTGATGGCCCTTCAGGGCTGTTTTCTGCTCCTGGGGGCGCTTCCAAAAAACCATCCAGCCTCTCTGTGTCTCAACTCCTTGCCCTGCAAGGAAGGGATGCCTTAGATTTTAGCTATTATATTTTTTAAACTTTGTGCTGTTTCAGTGAGTATTTTTAGGTTTCATATTAAGTACTACTAAGCTCTCTTTGCAGTGTAGATAAACAAAACAATTCCTTCTCTAGTTTGATACCAAGGACAACTTTCATGCCCAAGAACAAAAACAATGGTGAAGTGAGAAGAAAAGGAGGATGGAGCTTCATAACCTGGAGCTATGGTTGGACATTAGAATTGATTCTAATATGCCAATGGACCAGAACTTACAAAAATGTGAGACCTCATGACCCAGGTGTCCATTTTGTGACCATTTTGGTGCATCTTGGGTGTGGTCCGGCTGGGCTCTTGCATGGCCCAAGAATACCCATTGAGATCTTTTAATAAATCCCTACTTTATCCTTTGCCCTGTCTAGTCTCTGTTCCAGGTCAGCCTCCAGAAGGCATCAGAAGGACAGGTTTGCTGCACTCGAGGAAGCACAGCTGAGCAGTGCCGCAGCCTGCGGCTCAAACCCAGCAGAACTTCACACCACCCTTCCACCTCTCTCACCTCTGGGCTGTCCCCCAGTGAAATGAATCTCTGCCATCTGCCCAGTCCAGTGTCTTCATCCCAGCATCCTGTCAGCCTTGCCTCCCCTGACCCCTGTTCTGACCAACGTGCTCGTGCAGACACACACACACGGGAAGAGCACCCTTAGCACCACAGGGGAGCGAGATGCAAAGGGAGAGCACTAGGTGGAATTAGAGATAGCAAAAGCACAGCCATATCAGACGTCTCCAGGCAAGATAACACGATAAATAATCAATCAATCCCTACAAAATCCTTAAGTGCTTGATGTATCCTCCTGCAAATTGAATCACTTCTTCTACCAGGAAGTTCTCTCTTGTAAATAAATGAGAGCAGAAATGGCCCATATTGAAAAATAATGTTGTTAAAACCACTGATTAAGTTTTACACAAGCATATGAGAGCAAACTAAAAGGTTTTAGCTTTTTAATTTAAGAAATGAGGAATATGATATAATTTCAATTTGTGATGAGATAAGATGTTCTCGATATTGTGGCTTCAATTGGATTATATCCTAATGTACTTTTATAAAGTGTCAGGCTAGCTGCAGATTAAGGTATGTGTGTAATATTCTTTATTAACAATTTAATGGACCTGCTTTCACTCTATCCATCTTAATCAGTGTTTCCAGTCCACCTGGGAGATCTAGTTAGCGCAGAACCTGAAACTCCAACCTGATGAAAGAGGGAACTCAGTGATCTGTCAGTGTCAAAAAAAATGAGGGAAGTACTGATAAAAGACTGTTGAGGATCATCTTTAACCTCCTGTCATCAGCACCACTCCAAAAGCTCTCAACAACCGTTCTTGGAGTCACTCAATGAGACATATGCCCTTCCTCATAGATCTGCATCCTCCCCCTGCCAGAATAATAAAGGGGCTTTTGGCAACAGGCAGAACTTCCCAGATCACAAAATATAGATGCTTGATCTCGAGGGACCTGCTCCTATAATCCTATTTTACAGTCAAACGCCAGTGCAAGAGCAGCCTGGTTGTGTGGACTCTCCAGCACTCATCCATAGTCTCTGCTCTTAGACACTTCCATCTCATTTCCCTGCGAAATTTATTCATGACTAGTTTGTATCTGCATGTTCTGGTATCAACATTGGCCTTTAGCTAAACTAGTTCCTCTTCCTCTCTTGTGTTTATCTGCCTGTGCAATCTCCTCTCTCAGCCCTCCTTTCATTAGGCCAAGTAAGCTGTGCTTGTTTATTCATCTCTCATAAAGCAACTGCCCGACACCTTCCCTACTCTGATGACCTGGCTCTGCACCTCTTCCAGTCTTCCAGACTGCACGTAAGAGTGCAGTTCCCTTGTGCAAATGCTTCCTCATCCCTTGGAAATGCCTCCTCTCCAGATAGCTCCAAGAACCAAGATGGTACCCCAGCCAGCTCCTGCTCTCCAAGCACCCACCTCTCCCACCTTCAGGCACCCTGGGAGGGTTAAGTCCTCCACCCCAATCGAGAGCTTTCATAGTGCAGCTGTTTGGTGAGAAATTGCTATTTCACACACACAGGGTGACCGGGACGGCTCGTGATGCACTGCACGAGGTCTCACCACTGGCTGGTTCCCCACCTCCCCCTCCCTCCCCACCACTTAGACTGCCATGTGCGTGCACAAACAGAGACTTGATGCACAGAACCAGGAGCAGCAGTCTTGTAAATAATGGCCAATCAGAGGAGAAAAAAAAAAAGTTTATACATCTCATCTCCTTTAATTCCCTGGCAATGTGATGATTCTGCAAGGGTGGGTCGCTCATAGCTGCAGGTGCTCCTGGACGGGGGAGGAGCACAAAAATGAAGTTGTTTGCGGCTTTTGATTCCATCCCTGGAATTATTTACAGCTGCAGGCAATATTAAACTATGTAGAGCAAGTGTCCTCATTTACATGCTAATTCATTTATACCCTCTGGATTGATTTCTCCAATTCATTTTCAGCCCACTAACTCTTCTGATATGAATTATATTATCACCTCCAGAACAGCAGCAGGGAAATATGACGAAGCCACCCCAGCTCTTCTGATCTCTAATTGCCCTCGCTGTTCGGAGCCGGCATGGCCAGCTGCAGCTTTGCCTCCTGGCTACCAGCACCCAGCTTCCTTCCATCTCCTGGAGAAAAACCAGTGGTGTGGCTCCGAGAGGGAATCATCCCTCTGCCATCGCTCCTCTTATTCTGGGGAAGACCCAAGCAAGAGGGACTTGGGCTTGCTTTGGAAATCATTCCCTCTCTCTGCTCAGGAGGAGGAGCCATCTCATTTCAGAGTCCATCTGTGTTTTGCAGAGGGAAGTCCTGGAGTAGTAAAGAAATTGAATTAATCCTCAATTTCCCAAGGGACTTCCTGAAGCTTCTCAGCTTTTCTTAGCAGCCTCACACTGCACTGGACAGACAAGGCACATTCCCAGTTTTCCCAGCCTTGGGAATGAGATACTCACCACTGGAAAGGACACGGTGCCCAGAAAATGGAGAAGGGCAGGGAAGTCTGTTCACAGGTAGAAGCAGCTGAAAGCAGTAGAGCTTTACTCCCATCACTGTCACTGTCAAGGTTTAGGGATCCTTTTCCAGAAAGCACATCCAAATGTGAAAATGCCTCTCTGGAATCCCTGGCTGAGGTCTGCCAAGGTAACAGTAGAGAAAAGACCCATCTCCTACACTACACCTAAGCAAAAGGGTGAGTCTCCATGACACAAGATGGGCTGGAGGGAGGGGAGAGAAACCACCAGCAAATGAAGGAGGGCACATGCAATGATGCAGGTGAAGTGCTGGGCTGCCCACACCCCATCTCCCTCAAAATAACTGCAAAGTTGTGCAGGTTAATCCAGGTGCAAACCCAAGTGCAGCACCTGTGTGAGGCAGCAGCTGAGGAACCCATCACAGGAAGATGCTCAGCTGGACAAAGAACCTGAATCTGGACCACTGTGGTTCATCCTGGTCAGACACTTCCCTCTCCCTTTGGCCCAAAGTGTCATTCAGCACAGGAGCCCAACTCATGGGATAGACACCAACACTGTGGTACATATAGACACATCCAAATTGGATAGATAGGCATTCAGTATTTCAAAGACTTCCAGAAGCCTTTCTACAGCCTTTCTACTCATTCCTTGCTCTTACCCAGCATCTTGTTTGAACAGCATGGTCTGTCAGAGGGACTGGATGGTCCAGGACTGATGGAAGTTAAATGAGACCACTTCCCATCCAAAAAATCTGAGCAAAATGAAAGCTATTGGGAAATAAAGAGGTTTTGTGGTTGTTTTTTTTTTTTCCTGTTTAGTTGTTTGGGGTTTTTTTCTTTTTTTTTTTCCCTTTTTTTTCCTGATGGCAGGGAAAGGGCAGCTCTTTGTTCCTGATTTACATCATCTGAAACAATTAATTTGTGAAATCCCCAGTACCGTTCCCCTTGACATCTACTGTTTATTATGCTTCAGACCATTTCAAATGAGCACTTGAAAAGGAGAGAGAGCCCCTCTGCCTCCTGATCACTGGAGGGAAGGAGAAAGTTGTCCTAAACAGAACAACAGACTGTCCCTTCTTAATGGCACTTCAAAGCTCCTTGGATGGGAAAATTGATAATTGTGTCAAGTACAGTTTTTATAAACTTCATCATTTAGCACTGAAAACTGGGCTATTGAATTCATATAGTTCTTTGATCAAGACCAGTTAATTAAGTTATTCCCTTGATATGACTCTTATCACTTTAGTGCCAGACCTACATCACACTTACGCAGTTTACATCCTGGCTTTGATATGCATCGTTTAAGCTTCCCAGACCAAAATCACTGGGTTTCTGTAGATTCCCTGCTACCTTCCTGAAGCTACCAGCTTCACCATTAGGATGGGCTACAGGTCAGTTATTAATAGAGAGTCTGTGCACACCAGAAGGCTCCTGGGTTTCTCTACTTTTGGTCAGTCCTGTCCTTGTTCCTTCCCACCTGATTCCTCCTGACCCTTCATCTTCACAGCCATCCTCCATTCACCCTCTTTTTCTGACCAACCATCCAGGGGCTCTTTCAGCAAATCCTCCTCCTCCTCCACACTTCTGCTTTCCACGGAGAGTGACAAGCTCCAATTTAGGTCTCCACAGTTTTTCTTGGGCTTATCCCCTTAAACCGGATTAGCTAACGTCTTAATGCCAGTGACACCAGTCACAGCTCACCATCTGATCCTGCCTTTCAGGATTTGCTGCATCTATGCACTTTCCATTGCTAAACCAGATCCTCTGATCTTTCCTTCCAAGCCCCCCAACTCCCCGTCACCATCACCCTGCCACTGTGGCCTGTTCGTTTTACTCCTCGTACCTAAGAGATGCCCAGATGTCCTCCTTTCTTCACCCAGCACCTCCAGGGTCTGAACTCTTCCAAGTCGCTGACAGCTTTTGCACTTACTCTGTTTTCATAACTACACCTCTTCCAGTCTGTTTCCTTCACTTTGAGACACAGCCTTCCTAGAAAACTCACAGCACCCCTTCCATGGGCCTTCCTTTTCCTCCATATGGGATACAGGATCCTAAGGCTTTCTTCCCCACCACCATTTACACACAAACCAGCCCACACACTGATTATTCCTCTTGGGTCTTTTAAACCTCCTTTACAGACCCACATCCTTTCCAAGCATTCCTTCATTATCCATACATCTTCACTGTGAGGTGGAGATGCTGCTGCTGTAGCTCTCTCCATGCAGCTGTGCTGAGCAGTTGCATCAGGGAGTCCTTTCCCTCCCACCTCCACCCCTTTGCCCTAGACCAGCTCATAGACATCTTAGGGTCAAACAAAGTATGTCATCAAGCTTGTCTATCCTGATCATCTCTGTGTTCCTGAATTTTAGCTAGTTCCCTGCTCTCTGGGTGGAGGTGAGAGACTCTTTTGGCTCAATAAAACAATTACTACAGGGCAAGGACCAGCCTGCATCTCCTAAAGAGGTTCTGCAACTGGCACCCACTTGTGACCAAGAGAGGAGATGGTGTGATCTGCAGCTTTCCATCATGGTTCTTCTTTTTTGGGACATGATGGGCTGTTTCCTTCACACTGAGAGAAGTGTTAAGGAAACACAGGCAGTGGTGAGCCCTGGTGCTTGGCCTGCTCAATCCCACCACGCCTCTGGGTGCTCCCCAGCATCCCCACCATGGCTCATTCTGGTTCCCAGCTCACGGCATGATGTAAAAAGCAGTCACGTTCTCTGTATCGATCAGGCTGTCCCTCCACACACATGTTCCCTTTGTCCCCCCTAAAATAAAACCCCAACTGAGAAGAGTCACCAGCTGGAGGTTAATTTCAGACTCCAAGGCATATCTGGAGCCAATTTGCAATGCGCTTACTCCGAAAATCGCCCTCCCCTGTGACGCTTGACAGCTCCAGACCACAGTCCTGCTCTCAGCTCCGAAGGAAAAATGTTTTAATTTGTCACAAACCAATTATAGCGTCTCATCTATCCCTGAATTACTCATCTTGGCTACAGTGTAGGACAAAGGGCCCCTCTGAGAGGAGATTAGACATGGATATTAACAAGAGAAAAAGTGTCCACTGTCTCACCTTGCTGGGGACGCGGCTTCCAACGAGACAGGAAAAGGAAACCCCTCCTGACTGACAGCCAGAGGGAGGGCTCCCATCCCACAGCAAATCCCTCGTTTCACGCGGAAGAATAGTCACGACAAACTCCGTATTCAAATAATATTCATGCATGGCAGATAACAGAGTCACGGCTGGCAGAGCTGCAGCATGAATATAAATAATCTTCGCTCCCTCGGCTGCTGCTGCAGATGCTTTGCCACCGTGCTGGAGCGTGGGTGAAGGGGCTGTCAGAGCAGGGCAGGGGTAGGGATGCTCCAACAGAGGCACTGCCTGCTCTGAGCTCCATGTGCCACCCCTCTAGTGAGGCCCCTTTCCCTTGAGCCCTGCACTGGGTTGGAGTGCTCTCCCATGGACTCCCAGCTAAGCAGTCTTCTTCAGCCACCTCCTCCTGCCTCAGCTGCCAGGTGTATTTGTGGCTCTCACAAGGCACACCAGCATCCTTGTGAGTTCTTACTTTGGACCAGACCTAGTTTCCTGGGCTCCAGGTTCTTCTGTGCCTGTGCTCCTTCCTTCCCTTCCCAGCCCGGCACATATCAGTGCTCCTTCTTTCCCTCATTAAATCCACACTGGTCACAGGTATTACCCTTCAACCCAACAGCCACAACCAGGGCATTACCTTCCATGCTGAGACACAGCCTTGAGGATGCTTTTGGACTGTCCCATCTCCTGAGCAGCTCATGTTCCAATTCATCCAACTGGAGACAAGAGGTGGATGCTCAAAGGCAGCACCCAAAGCTCTCATGGGCAAGAAGAACTTGGCACGTACAGTTGCAATGATGACGTCTTCCAGCCACTTTGCTCAGCAGTGGGGACAAAAAGCCATGAGCAGAATTTAAAGCCTTAGTGAGCTGGAAAAGCTGGATGTGTTGCTGCTCTGTCTCAAATAGACTCAAAGCATCAGAGGGCAGCCACAACACTTTCTTCTCCCCCATGCACACTGCAGATCAGCTTCTTACTTGGATGAAGAGGGAGACGATGAAAGTCGATTTCCCTTTGTGCTCATGGCAAATAATTTGGAGAATTCCCCTTGTTTACTCAGAACTGTTAATGATGCGTCAGAAATTACCTCGGAGATTGTAATTAAAGAAAACAGAAGAGAGAGACATACACACACACACAGGGACACACACACAGGGACACACACACAGGGACACACACACACACAGAGCCTAATCACAGCTTCATCTGCAAGTCTGGAAGTGACAGAGCCAACAGCAGCTTCCTCACCACCCCAAACCTACAGAAGGATCCCCAAGAGCCTCCTAAAAGGCAGAGGCTCAGGAGTGCAGCCCCCAGGTCCAGTGCAGCCCTCATACTCCTCTTCAGCTACAAAGAAAGCAGTGGCGGCACTCCAGGTATCCAGGAGCTTGTGAGGCCACAAACCCGACTGGAGGCCATCAGGAAATGAGCAGGAAGCTCAGCCCCCTTAAAACCAGTTTGGTAGTGGAGCAGCTGACCTAGAAGAGTAATTAAGCTCTCAGTCATCACTGAAATGCAGACACCCACATGCACACAGCAATGTATCTGTCAACCCCCTGCTAGCCTGACCTCGGGGCTTGGCGTCTGGTGGGGCTGGAGCAGAGCACAAACAGCCCTTTCTCATGAAGCAGGGAGAGGAATTTGATTCCTGTTCAGTTATAGGAGGGTGCCTGGATTGCCTAATTACTCAGGAGTGACCACTGTGGAGAGGCAGTCGAGAGCTGGTTTCCCAACACCTCCCTTCCTGCTCAGTCCGATGGCCAAATCTTCCTGCTTTGCCTTCTGGAGCACTTCCACAGGGTGAGCAAAGATGCTTGTGCCAGGAGAGAAAACAGGGGTCAGGCAGGGGAATCAGCTCAGCTAAAAGCAGCCAGCTGGAGAAAAGCCATTCCCTTTCTCCTCCTTAGCCAAGGGCTTAGTTCTTCTAGGGCTCGTTTCAAGCACTGGATTAGGAGAATGGTGGAATTGCAAATCCTATGAGTCCCAAATTCACAGCAGAGGAAGGAGGAACAAGTCCTCATGGTCACCATCAGTATTTGTGTGTGCAGGAGCTGTGGGACAGGCTGTACAGAGCTTGGCTTTGGTATATCCTGGCCACAGCCAGACAGCATTCCATTGATACAGACAAGAGTTTGGGACTCTGAGCAGGATGTGTTTGGATCACTACTCTACCTTCCTATCTTTGGTGTAGAAATAACTGAGGTTAGTCTTGCAGTCAGCCTCACATCAGCAGCATAGTGAGGCAGGCTGGGTTCTGTCTCCTCTGCCACCCATTATTTTTCTACTTAGACACCACATAAACCTAAACCCACACAGCATTTCCAGGTGAACCTCATATCCCCTACACCGTGGCTACCATCTCAAACATACTCCAGATGGGAGACAGAGCAGTTTTCCCTTGAAAACCAGCTCTTGGAGCATGTAGCTAGCAGGTGCACCCCTGCCTGCTGTCTGGCAGCAGCCTGGCCTTCTCACAAAAGCAAATTTTACAGCAGTTTCAACCACTGCCACCACAGGGCCCTGGGTTGTTTTTTAAGCACTTTGTTATCACATTTCTGCAGAGGTCCATTTCCTGCTTGTTTTCAAGGTGGGTGAAGGCTGGAGAGGGAAGGATTGGATGAGTTTGGATGATGCTGCCACCACCCTCCAAATCCACGCAGACTAAACTTCTTGCAGCTGGACAATCAGAGGCTGAAAAGATGAAAGCCCAGCAATAATGACAGCCTGGGATAGCTCAACAGGAAAGGTATTTCTCTCCTTCTGCAGAGATGGTTTCAGCTCCCTTCTGCCTTCTCCCTTCAGCTGGCAGCCCACAAAGGCAGGTTTAGTTCTGGGGATTTGCTGCTACTGCCCAGGTCTGGAAGAGGAGCCTTCCTCCCTCTCCTCATGTTTACACACAGCCCCAGGAAAGAGGAGCTTCCTGAAAAGCAGACCAGGATTGCAAGGCACATCATGCCAGCCTCTGTGGTCAGCACGTCTCCACAAATGAGTTTGTCTTCCCCTCTGGGTGAGCACAGGCCAACATAGAGCAGAGTGTGGTGGCAGAGCCTCTGTCAGCCTTTTACCCCATGACACCGTGATTCTGCCACTTGGGTCACCAATGCCACACTTCAGCTCTGGCTGAACAAGCTCTGCTTCTTGTCTCTCCCACATCTGCTGGCCAGGTGGGACCCCACAGGCTTTGGGACATGTGTGATGCTAAAGCAGCAAGGGGGAGAATTGCATTTACCTGAGAGCAGAGGTAAGTTTGACACCTAAACAAAGTCTGAAAAACCCCTTGGTGCCACTGGTCCCCTGGGACGTGCAGGCTCTGGGCAAGGACTGCTCCATCATAGGTAAACCAAGCTCCAGAGAGGGACTATCAGTGCTCAGAGTGACCAGGATAGCCATATCCCCAGTATCCCCAAATTACACTGGGATGCTGAGATTTGCTCCAGTAATTCTTTATTGGGCGAAAGCATATGCAGGTTACGGGTATCCCACCACTTACATATCCATGGTCCCCCCTGTGGGCTTCAGGAAACCCCTCGGGTCCCACCCCGAGCACATCCCTGCCTGGGCTGGAGAGTCCCACTGCCACCTCGTGGGAAAGGGACGCATCGCCTCTGCTCTGCCGCTGGCACCGGGAGCAAACTTCCTCCAGCAAAATCCCTGCTCCTGCTGGGCAGCAGGACACAGAGAAACTACGAGTACCTGGCGTGGAGGGAGAAGGTCCATACAGACCAGCGGCATCATGAATTAATCTGATCTTTCCATGGGCTGTCTCCATCCCTGCTCCCTAGGTTGACTGGGAGGAGAGGGTGCACCCAGGGCAGGTGTCTGGCTGCAGACATTGGACTGATGGAAGAGTGGAAAGGCTCCCTGAAACAACCCAGAACCTACTCCAACACTCCTGGTCTCACTCAGGTGACCCACAACATCCCTTGAGGGCACTGGCTGTCCAGGGATGGAACTCAGGAACTGCAATATTGGTCCCATGCAGAAGACTCAGGAGTGAGGCAAACCCATGAATTCCCTTGTGCTCCCAGTTAGCACCAAGTTATTAAAATAATAGTTCTGTTCATTTTCATCAGGATAGGCCACAGACAATGAAAACTCTGCTTCACTGAGCAGTCCGAGAAATAAGGAGGCTACAGATCTCCCCCACAGAGGGAATGAAGCAGTGAGCAGCCTCTCATGGCTTTGAGAAATCAGCCTACAACAACTTCCAAAAGAGGTCTGGAAACAAATCACTATTGCTGAAACTGCTGTGGGTCAAGAACATCCCACGCCACAGACACAGAGGTGGTTCTGCTCTCTGCTCCCCCCAGACATGCAGTCTCCAGTTTGCACTGGTGTGGAAAGAGGTAAACCATCAATCCCTCTTGACCTGTAGCATCTCCCTCTCTGCATCTCTGATCCTGGCCAAAGAGCCACAGCAGAAGCAGAGAGGGAGGAGGGAGGGACAATGGTCCTTCCACAGCCCTGTGCAATGTCCTGGGTGCAGCCCTGGTGGCAGGTATGGAAAACTGTGGGGTGCCATGCAGGGCCATGCTCCTGCATTCAGGACTGTACTGACCCAAGCACTGGGTGGACAAACTGAGCTCTGCCCTCCTGAGCTGCCAACAAGGCTGAACCAGCTCTGACTCAGAGCCAAAGGAGAAAAACAGTCTTGAAAATTCATGTGCTGGGGAAGATATCCTAGGGCCCCATACCAGTGCCAGAGAGGATTCACACTGTCCTTCTGGTCAGCAAACCTGCAGTCTCCATGTCTGGAAGCAGAGAAGCCACTCACAGTCCAGGAGCTCCAGGAAAGCAGCACTCAGGAAAGACCACACCTTTGATGGGCCTCTCAGGGCCTCCCACAGTCCTGCACAGCTCCAAGAAAGCAGCACTGAGGAAGGACCACACCTTTGATGGGTCTCTCTGGGCCACTGGGAAAAGGAATATCAAGCTCCTGAGCTTTACTCTTGTTTTTTCTGCTTCCATATTTTGGACAAGCGGAACTTGTTCTTCTTCCTCTCTGGCTCCTGGCTCTCAAGAGATCCATCTGCAGGAGAGGGAGCAGACACAGAGCAGATTGAGACCCACAGCCACAGTGAGTCCCAGTGCTGCTCTGTAAGTGGAGAAAGGGCCCTTACCCAACCTCTGTATCATGTCTGCCAACATCTGGTCTTCCTCTTTCTCTCTGTAATGGAACAGCATGGTATTAGAACACTTTGCTGTGTTCATGACAAGTTGGTAGATACCAAAGCCCCTGCAAATATTGCTGTTATTCCCCAGTAAGAAATGATCAACCTTCACAGCATACCCTGAGAAGGCTGCAGGAAAAAAACCCAACAGTTAGAGTCTTAGCAAATTCCATCTGGTTCCCTTGAAAGCAAGGGCCTGTGTGGGGATTTCCAGACTTTCTCTCAGCTGGCTGATGAATCATCCGAGTTCATGGAGTGGTGAGACACCACCACACCCGAGGAGATGAATGAAGTTCACAGAGACACAGTAGCATGGGGTGCTGCAGAAGTGCTCACTGCCATCAGGGACAAGCAAACTGCTATCACCACCTTGTCCTGGGCAGGACCAGAATCCACAAGCAGGAGCTGGTGCTGTGAGGTCAAGAAATGGAGGCTGTTCTCAGCATCAGGAGGAACAAATCCAGCTACTTGACACAGCAGCCTTCCTTTGAACTTGGGAGGGATCCAGTTCTTGGCTACATTTGTTCTTTCACTTGCTGCAGCAGATGAGCACATTCCTGACTTCATGTTCCCAGATTCCTCCTGAATCTCCCATACTGCCTCCAGCCTCCCTGTCTCCAGCCTCTCCCTCTCTTCCCCCGCATTCCACATTTTCACAGTCCTGTTCTCACAGCAGCTTTAGCTAGAGAGAGAACAGGGCTGTGGTCCTGATCTCTTTCCAACAGCTGCCCAGGATGGAAAGACAGCAGCATTTAGGCCAAGATGGTTGATGACAGGTCACCACCCATCTCTCATGGAGCAGAAGTCTGGACTACAGCCATTCATACACTCCTACAGCCTGGGCAGAAGTGGAAATATAGTAGAGTTGGCTTATTTCCCACCATCTGAGCACCCTCACCTGAGTCTGTCCTCATCCAGGCAATCCACAATATTATTCCTGTCATTGACTGTGTTCAGGTACGACTCCAGCAATTCCTTCTCTTGCTCCTTCTCCCTGGGTGTCTTCAGTTCCTCTGCACAAGACAAGGAAAGCCCATCTCACAGCTACAGGCAATACCTCCCCACTGTGGCTCCTGCCTCCCCCCTGCTCCAGCAAGGCTAATTCTACTATCCCCACACTCAGGGGCACACCCCACATGCCCTCACAAAGCAGAGGTGGGTTGGATGTCACAGGAGTCTGCTCCTGACAGGGGACACCCACAGTGCACCCTGGCAGTGCCTACAGATCTGAAGGACATCCCAGGGCTGGAACACCAAGTGGAGGATCCTGGGGCCAGCTGGACTCCCAGTGTGTCCAGTCCTTACCTGGTTTGCTCATGAGGCTTCGCAGCTCCATCTCAATATTCCACTGCTGCTCCTCTAGGTTCTGCTGCTTCATCCTGGAAGAAATGACAGAAGTGATGAGTTACTGCCCTGCCATGCCTCAGGGTTGGATCCTTTTCCTGTCATGCTAAAGCCTCATCTCTGTGTTGCCCACCACCTGGGCAGGGGCTGGTGGGTCAGGGGAAATTTTCCTCCATCACATTTCTGAAGTTTCCCTCCTCTCAAGCTCTTCAAAGACCCTGGATTCTCAAAGGCCCACCAGCTATCACATCATGATGTTAGCAGTTCTCCCAGAGACACCCTCGACCCTTCTCATGCCACCAACTGCACATCTTTTTTTTGGGCTGCCACACTCCCTGTCCTCCACTGCTCACAGGAAGTGCACAAGCAGACAGGTGAATTTCTGGTTGTACTCACTTGTACATCAGCTCTGATTCCTGTCTGAGCAGCAGCTGTTTCTCATGGATCAGTTTGAACCAAACCACCATAAGGGCGTCCTCGGACTCATCTACAGAGGAGACAAAGGGCAAGAAGCTGCAGTTCAGCCCCCTGGCTTGAACACACAATCTCTTGAGGGAGAGCTTAGGATGACTTATGTGAGTCCCAGACAACCTCAAATGAAAACAGCTGTTCTTTGGAGCTCCTGGATACAAGGGATGCAGGTCACTCCCTGGGGATTCAATGAAGCTGCTTATGGATACTCTGCTACAGGACTCCCCAAACTCTCTGATCCTCAGCCAAATCAACACAAGACCTTGCTCAAAAAATATGTTACAAAACAGTCAGAGAAGGTTCAGAATTCCTCGGGCTTTATCTTTGGATACCAGGTATCTCTGGCAATCTGGTACCAGGTACCACATGTAGCCTGAGCTCCTAAAAATGGAACCAAGAGTGCCCAGGGGTAGGACACGAGTCCCACACCTCCCCACCACAGCAGAGCTGGCACCAGATCTCCTTTACCTCCCTCACAGGCACGCAGCTGCTTCTCCAGATCCACTCCTTTCAATTCCAGCTCATCCAGCTGCTTCTCAATGTCACAAACCTTCTCCTGGATTTTCTCCTCAGGGAGGTAGTCTGGGTGCAGCTAGGAAAAAAAAATGTAGGACCAAATGCAGGTCAGCAAGCCTCAGACTGCCAGCTGAGGTCACAATAGAGATGGGAAAGGGCATAAGGAGTGCAACTACAAAGCCCCAGGGAGGGCCAGGTCAGCAGAGGTGCAGAGCTGGCTGCTCACAACAGAGAGCTGGCTGCAAGGCTGTGACACATCTGCTGGCAGTGCTAACTCCACCCACACTTGTCAATCTGCAGGCATTCTCCCTCTTTCAGTAGGGAATGCAATGTCTACCATAGTTTTGTTTGGCTCTGTCTCGTTCCAGCTCCGATTGTCTCCCTGCATGGAAGATAATCAGCAGCTTCTCCACCTTGTCTCTGCCCCAGAGCCCTTCATTTTTTCCCTGGATAGCCAAAAAAACCCTCTCAATAAGATAAACTTAGATATATCTAGATAAGCACTCCAGAAGGATATTCAACAACTCCAGACTTCTCCCCTTACACCTGATTTCCAGCCATACCTTGGTTGGGGACACCACTTGAAGCTTGCCTTTGCTTTTTGTAACAGGAAGTTTAACTAGAAGGGAGAGAAAAAAAAAAACCAAACTAAGAATGTCACAATAACCTTTAAACAATTTTATGGTGTAGGACAGTACCTACACTACCAGAGCACCCAACAGAGGTCACAGATAACATACATGGATCCACATGCCTGACCAAAGTGAGAGACATATCCTCACAACCTGATTTATGCCTTGTGGCTTGTCACTCAGGTCACAGGTTGCTGTTTTCAACCCCAGGGTACAGACAGTCATTTAATTCAGGTGTGACTTTGGAACTTCCACCCAAGAGTACTGACTTCCATGTTCATTTACTACCTTGTTAAAACCCAAAGATATTTGTTGTGCCAAAACCCATTCCCTATTAAGCTTCCAAGGATAGCACAGAAAGACTGGGATAATACAGGAATACTGCCACAGGAAACACCAAGACACACTAAAAATGTCCCTCTAGTGCTCTTTTACAAAGGAGTATCAGTAAATACTGATGAAACAAAGATGGTCTAGGGGACCTCAGAATAGATCTCAGGAAACTTAGGTTCAATTCCTCCCACAAAACACTTCCTAGGTGAGAAGTCCCTTAGGCCCCACTACACAGCATTATTTAGGCCCTGGACACCTATTAAAATCAATCCTTAAGCAATGTGTATTTGTTCCACTGTGCCTCAGCTTCCTCTGCCCAACTGTGCTGCAAGGATAACTACAGAAGAGTGTGAGGTATTTGGATACCCGAGGGGCTGGGCTGGATAATTACCACAGAGAGAGAACAGAGGCGTGAGTGGATGATGTGATAAGGAAGGAAAACTCTACTATCAAAAGAGCATGGCTGTAATAAAGGCAGCAGAGATGCAGGCTCAGCACACACAAGGAGAAAGACAGGACAGACAGACTAGAGGAGCCTCCTGAGAGTCTCTGGAGATTGAGGAAGAGCTCAAGGACAGCCCTTGCTCTATTGTGCTTTCCAGGAAAAGTGCATAAGGAGAAGATGCTGGATGTGGCTGTGTTGTTCCTGCACTGCAGGATCTCCATCACGGATCTCTTCCTTCTGGATGCTGCTGGTTTGCTGCCTGTGCCCTGCCTGCAACTCACACTTCTCTTAAAGATTCCTCCAAGAGGGACTTGTCCTGCCCTGAACTGTCTGCCTAAACAACACTTCCCTCTCCCAGCTCAGTCCTGCATCTCCGGGCTCCTTCCAAGTGGCCTCTGCAGCACCTCCAACCAAGGCAGAAAGCTGCACCACTGACTGGAGAGAAGGACACGGTCACTGCAGGGGAAGAGCCTGTAAAATGACACCCTGTGACCAGCTCAGGATCTGATATCCCCTGATACCCTCAGGCTATGGCTTGACAGACACAGGATGGGTTGGCTGCTTGCCAGCAAGCTGGAAGTAGGACAGTTGGCACGAAAACCTTGGAGTCTCCCTTCTCAACAGAAAACACCACCTACCACCAAAGAAAATGAATGTTCTACAGAAATGCTCACCATCCACAGCTCAATACAACCCCAGGACTGAGGGCAAGAACAGCAGCTGACTGTTCACATTTCTCCCTGAGTGCTGAGGTCAAAATCTACACAGAGGAGCAACAGCTCTGTCCCTAACCCACAGCCTGCCCAGTGACAGCAGCAGGAACCAGCCTTTCAGGTGGGGAAAAGTAGGGGGAGACTGGAAAATTTCCCAATGACCCTCCCCTATGGCAATCATTAACCTTTAGAAAGACAGATATAAACCTGGCCTCCCTTATCTTAACAGCTCACTCCCTGGGAGAGACTAAAGCTGAATCCTGGGGCTGAACCTGAGCAAAGAGGAGGTGGAAAGTTTTGGGAAAATGTTGGCAAAGGAGGCACACCAAACTTTTAAAAATACAACACAACTGGAGATTGAACTTTTGGTAGCTATCAAAGGTGCTGGCTAACGACAATGCTGGAACCAGCTGACAAAAAATAAAGCATGAGCCCATTGAGCCATCAGTACCCATCCTGCTTGCTCCAAGACAAACATCAGGGGCAGGACTGAGCCCTGCTGTGAGAATCTTCTACTCCAGACAGGTAAGACACAGCAGAATGAGGTAAGCAAAGGGGAGACAAAGAAGCTGAGCAAAAAGGACAGCAGCAAACATCAGGTTAGTTCCAGAAAATTTCCTTAGCATTGTGGTGGGATATATCAGTGCAAGGATAACTGGGCTTTGGAGGAGAGGTGCACAGGAAAGCTGTGGCTGAACAAACAGGAGTAAGAAAGTGGATTAAGAGTAGGGACAAAGATGTCCTGGTCAGGACATCTTTGACAATGAAAGAAACAGCAGCCTTGGCTCCTGCTCCATGGGTCCTGCCAGCTGGAGTCTCTGGATGACAGTCCAATGTATTCCTCTTATTTCCTAAAGCCACTCAACTGAAGAGGAACAGGGACATCAACTAGATCCCAGATCCCCAAATTAAGAGATGGTCCTCTTCATAGCACTAAGTCTAAAGAATGACAGGGCAGTGACCTTGAAAAATTCCTATTTCAATTTCTTCCTTTCCCACTGAATTCTCTGGCCTTGCTGCTTCATGGTTAGGCCAAGCTAGCTAATAAAAATTAATTACAGATTCTGGCCCCATGACAGCAGCCACAGGGTTAGCCACAACTAAAAAAGCTCTGGGACACATATGCTCTACTGACTACTCAGGCTGTTCCCTGACAGTGCAGAGGAGAGAATGACTTTAGAAGAGAGAAGAGATCTTACATGTAGCAGTGCTTGTTTTCAACTGGTTGCCATCTTCCTCTTTCTTTGCAGAACCTCCAGGATCTTTCCAGTCTTGCTTTGAATTCTGACAGCTCCTGATAAGATCTGAGCTGGGAATCAACAACTTCTTTGTGAATCCACCAGATGAAGCTGGATTAAGAAGCACAGACAGGTTTTGGGTAAGAAATTTCAACCCTCATCTCATAAAAAGCCCTTTATTGCCCAATGTCTCTGGCACTCACCACTACCAAACTCCATTTCTAGTCCTAGTCCTTCTCTCTTGGCGATAATGAAGGGCATAAGCCCAAAGTAAAGAGGGGAAAAAACACTCATCACAAGGCCAGAGAAAGAGGAGAATAAATATTTAGGAGGAAAATAAACAGTTGTGAGCCATCACTAAGATTTCTCAACGTTATATAATCATGCAAGAGAGAGGAAGTGGAATCTTGCTGGCTCTCTTGCAGAGAAGAGTCCCTCTCCTTTGGGAAGGATGGGAGGGTCCCCATCAAAGGCACAAAAAAAAGGCACCACAAGGCTAAAGCAGGTGCAGAGAGCAAAGATCCCTGAAAGCAAGGCACAGTCTCCATCCACACATTCCTCACATGGGCCTTGCAGTACCAATGCCTGTCCCCTTCCTGATAAGCAAAATGAAGGCAAAGCTTTTATCCTTCATACCACAGTCCTGCTTTGCTGGTGGGACAACTAATGGGCTTGGCTTTGGCTCCTTGTGTGCTGGGCTCCCTGTTCCCACCTGGGAGTTATCACTAAGTTTCTTAGAGCCATCTTGGTCCCTGCAAAGAAAAAAGACAAAGGTAGGAAACAATCCCTTTTGCAGGACGGTCCACAGGAAAAGTTCTGGACATCCTAATGTGGATCTCCACCTGGGATGGTCACACTTGTCATGGAAACCCACCAGCTCCAAAGATACTCACTTGTTGGCTACAGGCTTCAACCGAGATCTCCACCCTTCTGGGCTCTCAGACTTGTTGTCAGCAACATTTGTGCTTCCTGAAGAAAAGAACATAGCAAGGTAAATAAAAATAAACAAGAAGAAAAACATCCAATAAAAAGAAACAAGCCAGATGTGAGTCTCAGGAGAATCCTAGTAGATAAGCCATGCACTGGGGCAGGTACTGTTTATTATTGCAGCAAACCAGCACCACCTCAACAAGTTTAACATGGACAGATTCAGATACAATAGGCAGTAAGTAATCTCAGTGGCATTTTGTCCCTTTCAGATTAAATTCTTTAAAACCTACACAGTTACAGAAATTCAGCCACAGAGTACGTGAACAGCCACATTCAACACAATACAACACAAACAGCTCAGATCTCACAGACCACAGGCTGAGGCACAAAGAGGGTGAGACAAAAAGACCCACAAAGTTACAGCATAATGCAAACAGACTCTTCTTCTGGCCCAAAAAAATACCAGCCACCTGAAAGTGCCTGGGACACTGGGAACCCCCAGAATATCATCCCCTGGCCCACTGGTAAGTCACCACAATGGAAGCTTGGTTCAAAACAGACAAAGAGGCTGGGTGATCTGCAACTGCAATCAAAAAAGCATCCCAAAGTTCTGGCAAGATCTCCTATCTGGGAAAACTTAAGCCTTTGAAAGCCACCATGATCCCAATGTTTGATGACAGCAAGTACAAGTTCAAATACCTGGAGATCCTCAGAGCAGTAGAGCTCACCATGCTAGAGGGAGCAACTGCATAGGGATAAATGGAGCTGTGTTGAGCCCCACAGCTCAGTAAACCCTTATGTAGTGGTAGAGACACAAAGGACAGGAGTCATGGACACATTTGATGTACTGGTCCAAGAGGAAGGCATAAAGTTGGAGTGCTGTGTCCAGGCAGAACTGTGTGAATCATTCATCCTCACCTTTGATGCCTTTTGACTCTGGCTTGTACAAAGATTCAACAGGTTTGCTGGCAGCCTGGCTCTTGGGCACAGGGTTTGTGATCTTTTCCTGCTTTGGTGCTGTGTACCCTGTTTTGCTGGACTCTGTTTTTGGAGCTGGGTTCTGAGAACTGGTGGGAGAAAACTTGCCACTGCAAAAAAGAAAACTTAGTCTTTTTGAAAGGATGGACCTTTTTATTTGCCCCTGTTCCAATGATTTGTACATGTCTCTCTACATGCCTTTAAAACTGAGCTACAAGAGCAGTCAGGACAAAGCAAAGCAGGGGCTTCTCCAAATTATCCCAAGGAACATCTTTGCAGTTAAAAGGAAATATAAATAGTGCTTACCTGCCAGGTGGTGAGAAGCCAGTGGAACTGAGTCCTCCTGGCCTGTTTGGAGCAGTGCTTGATGAAGACAGAGCTTGTATAATATGGTTACGTGCCTGATCCTTCCCAGCATTCACTCTATTGACCTCAGCAGTGGTTCTGGCAGGGGCAGTTTTATCAGGGCCATGAGGAGACTGGACTTGTTTTGGAGTGTCAGAAGATTTACTGCTGGAGGACTCCAATGATCGAAAAAAATTTTCTCGGGCTTGCTGTGTTTTTGTTGTGGAGGATGTCCAAGGAGGCTTCGATGGGGTGCCTTCATGGCAATCTGTTTTATTCCCCAAGGAGGCACCTTTGCAGTCATCTGATTTATTTACAGCTGAGGAGGACCATGGAGTATTTACACTTTTGAAGCCAGAGCTTCCAGAAGATGAAACAGATGGCTTGGTTGAATTAGTGAGGCCTTCCTGGCTGGGTTTCTTCAACACCTGCTCTGGTTTCTTGGGTTCCGATGCTTTCTGGAATGCCCTGGCAGCTGTAGGGGCTGGGATACTGTCAGGTTTTTTCCCAGTACTGTGGAGACCAGAGGTCTGGACATTGTCTGGCTGCTGGTGGCTGATACAAATGAACGTACCGGGCTCAGGCCCAGCTTTGTAGCTTCCAGGAAGAAGCAAGTTCCAACACTGCCTGCACCTGTGGATACAAAAGTCTCAGGAAACATCCACCAGAGTGCTGGGAGACACACAGCTGGGCATGCAGGCACGACTCCACCATCCACAGGAGGGTGAAGGCACCACACTGGCAGTGAGCAGACTGTGTGAGCACATTCCTCAGGTACCAGAACAACAGCTGTTGATAGCACAGCCTGAAGCAGGAAAGCTGTAGATGAAAACCGACCTGTGGAGACACTTGCCCTTACACACAGGTCAAGAACAAGCCCAGGTTGCCTCCACTCTGAAAAAAATGTGCCACACTACTCTCTCCAGTCCCAAAGGAACCAGGCTGGCCCTCTGTGACCCCAGGGCTGTGCCCCTGCTTTGAAGAGCTGCTGTACCTGAAGCAGTTCCTGTGATAGAGCTTCCCATCGACCAAGTAGCGCTGCACCAGGTGCACGTGTTTCCCACAGACCCCACAGCTGCTGCTGGGGACATTCCCACTCTCTGCCAGGACCCTTTTCTGTGGGGAGAAGCAGTGGGTGAGCAGACAAGACCATGGCCCTGGACACAGCTACAAATCTCCCAAGAAGGAGAGTGTTTGGCATGCACAGCCAGGACAGAGAAGTGACATCCAGGAAATCCCCTCTGCCTCTAATCCCTTTGTCATAGAAGCCATAGAAGTGGAACAGCCCTTGGAAGGACAGAGTATGGGGATTATAAGCCAGAGGTCCAGGGTGCCTTGTCTTCCTGTAGGCAAAGGTCTCTGATTTAAATTAGCTGGAAAGGGCTCCTACTCTATTTTCATCCCTACTATGCTTTGAAACCATGTCCAATAATTGGATCAATGTTTTCTAGCAAAAATAATACTACATCCTGTAAAAATTTCCATCTTCAATATCTAGGAACAACATATCAATGTCGTAAGACACCCACATCCTGTTCATGATGTATCCTGGCTGACTGATGGTTTTCTAGTAACTCCCACCTCAATCTATGCCACAATCAGACCTCTGGATTAAATCACTCATAGAGAACAGAAAATTTAGTCTAAGTCCTTACCACCAGGAGCTTTGAACTAGCCCAGTACTCTCTATCTCACTGAACAGATTTAAGGTGTAAAGAACACCCAAACCCATATTTCTTACCGTGGTAACTGGGGAGGTTTCCTTTGGCTTAGCTCTGGCTGGTGGGTGGGCAGGAGGCAGTTTTTGTGGCACTGGCTTAGGAGGCTCTGGAGCAGTTTTCTTCCCAGGATGCTGCTCTGGAGATTCAGAGGAAGGGCGCTTGATTCCAGCCATGCCTCCAACTGGAAGAATGGAAGAAGGGAATATTTTTAAAGAAACATAAGGAAAACTCACAGGCATAGGAATAATTTATCAAGTAAGAATATCCAGAGGTGCCTGATGGGTACAATGAAAAGCACACAGACTTCCTTCATGAGCAGTTCTGTACTGGACTGAGAGGCAAGAGGCAACAAGTGAATTGTAACAAGGTTCTGAAACTGCTGATTTTTCTCTTCTCAGGGAACTTCATAAGAGAAATGCAAAAGTGAAGAAATTAGAATTGCCATCCCTTGATGGTGAGAACAAGACCTTAGGTTTTCAATTACAGCCCATAGTTTGGCTGGAATTGATCCTGACTGAAACAGGCCCTGCTGGAACAGGCAGAGGTTATGGCTAAAGAGCTGAACCACAGAGGGTTTGCTTCATTCAAGCTGCTGTGCTCCACACCTCCTACACAGCCTGAACATTCACTGCTGCAAGTGTCCACCCCACACCCCAGCTGGGACTCCCACAGAGCAAACAGCCTTGCTGAATGTGGAAATGACCACTAAAAATGGGTAATTCTGCAAAGACATGGAGGTGCTATAGAGGTGCTGATGTGGAAACCAAGACTTGTCACAAGCAGCCTGAAAATGCCCAATTCTCTTTTCTTTGCAGATGAAACAGAACCCCTCAAAATTCCCTACAAGTGGAGAAAAGAGAATCTCCAACACGGTTCATGGAATGGTGCCCTGTGCCCTGGGAAGTGCAGGGAAACTTCCCTGGGAAATAAGGCTTTGTGCAAAGTTTTTACAGACACAAACCCCAAGTGCCTCACAGGGATGTTATTCTTGCTCCACTTCCTATTCTGTATGAGATGTCTCTGTGTTCCTCGTGGGATATTTGAGCCACAGCTTCACTTTCCAAGTGACACTTAAATGGCCACTCATCTGAAAAGAGATTATACCCTGCTCAGTAAACAGAGAAAGGGCAGGGAGCAGAGAGGGAGCCCAGTTCCCAGCAGCCTGCCCTCAAGAAAGCCAACTCTTCAAATAAACACCCAGGGCTCCTACTGCAGGGACCAGGGGACAGCTGACCCAGTAAACAGCTCAGGCTCAGACTACCCCCTCACTTCCCACTTGTGCCATTTACTGAATTCCCAAAGCCCAGCACAAAGATGGGTGGCTTCAACTCTAATCATCCACAAAAGCATGACCTCACTAAAACACTGTCTGCTCACCCTCTCTGTCCTCCTGTGTCCTGCTTATTTCATGGTACTGCTGGAACCCATCTAAGGGCATGACTGTGATTCCATGATTCTGCTTGGTGTCAGAGGGCACATTCCAGGCTGGGCTCATTTTCAGACATTCACATTCACCCCAGCAACAGGAATGCAACCAAAGTGTTTTGTGGGACACTAGAGAGTATAAAAATGTGCTGTGCTTGATGACGTGGTAGACAAGATGCAGGGGGGAGGGGGAAAAGACCCCAACCTGACCCAGATTCTCACCACTTGTCACAAATACGATGGAATTTGTTTGATTTCAATCAGAACAGTTTTAAAACAAGAAATAAAAAATGAAGAGGAGGAGGGAAGAAGTTGTGGAAGGAGAGAAAAAGAATGCTTAAATGTGTAAAGAGGTGGAGAAGTAGGAAGAGTTTAAACATTAAAGGCATCTCTGAGTGACTTGTGCTTTCTTTCCAAGATATAGAACATTTTCAATACATATCTCTCTGTTTAGATTCACCTTAACCAGTTAAGTCATTCATGTCCCACTTTCTAAAGTTTCCTCTGGAGGAACCTGTTAAATTGGTTTATCATATTACTTCATTTTGTATGAGCTTAAAGCCAAATATAATCCAAGACTACAATAATGCTCCTGTGATCCCAGCTAAACTCTCCAGTATGTGAACATAATGCCTTGGCAGCTCTGTGGCCTGTTTTATGTTTGACAGAATTTCTATCACAATTATGTCAGTTAGGGTGATAATTTTCTTTTCCTTCCTTCTGTCAGTGCTGCTGTGCTGTACAGGCCCTACCACTGATGCTGTCACATTGGCACAGCCTCACAGACAAGCTCAGCCTTGTTCTACTCCATGTTCTCACCAGCCCTCAGGCGTGGCAAAGACTGGAACAGGGGTGGAGGTGCTCGAGAATGGAAAGATGAGGTGGAGACCATGGAGAGGAATCTTCAGTGCTCCTCTTGGGCTGGACCATAAGAAATTTTAGACTGTATTTTAAATTTTAAGGCAGTACTTTCAAAGACAAGACATGGCCCTGTACCCTTCCAAAAGCACTGGTGCAACTGTAGGCTGCAAAGGTGTGCAAAGAGTTCAGATCCCCCCAGTGAAATACTTCTGGTACTAAATAGGCCTCTGTGCAGTCTATTTTGCTTTTCCAAGCTTGTTAGGAGGCAAGGGAAAGCATGAAATGAAGCCCTGATCCTTCCCACCCCTCCAGGGAATATGGTACTTACTAGGAGACCGTCCATGGAAGTAGTTATAATACTGGGAAACGTAGGTGAGGATGCTCAGCCTGTCTGGTACCTTCAGAGCAACCATATCCTCTGCATCCAGCAAGGCTGGGATCCCCAGCTCCTCCTCTGCCACTCGAAATGCCTGGAGAAGGGGAAAAAAGAATAAAAATTGAGGGGTCTTGTCCACACCAGGCAGCAGAGCTGCTCCTCATCATAAGTAAGAAAGTGCACTGCAAACAGCCCCACTCAGATAATAACTCTACTGGGGAACAGCTGCACCAGTTTAACTCCTACATCAGAGGAACCAACGGAGTCATGGCTTCCAGCCACTGCCTTGAGAAGTCCAGGCAAGGAGCCAAAAATCTGGCCTGGCAAGCTGGCCACAGCTCACTGCACAGTAACTCACCTGGGCTTCCCTTGCTCTTCCTCCAGCCTGCCTGTGTGTGTGAGTGCACAGCTGCAGAGAGCCAGGCCTGGCAGAAGGGGATGTGTCAGTCCAGGCTGGCAGACTTGTTTCCAGGCTCCCAGCCCAACCTGGAGCACTCCCCAATTAACGGTGGGCTGGTAGGTGCTTGCAGGCAGCTTTCATCTCTGAGTGCTGTGCAAATGTTAAAGCTTCCTGCCTCCTACTGCCTCCATCTGAAAATGGGAAATCTTGGGTTGCAGGAGGGACCCCGCTCTCCCAGACCAGAAAGGGGGAAAAGAGGAGTAATGCAGAAGAATTCCTGATATATAGCTCCCTTCCAGTTTAACTGTTTCCATGCTGCCTAACATGTATTTGGGGTAAATATTTCTCTCTATGGTGTCCTCTGCTTTAAAACTGCAGGTAAAGGACGCAAAAGCTATTTTCTCTTGTCTCTGAACAAAAGCCTTTAATAGAATACAGAAAGAATTGCAACATACAAACTTCACCATTGCTCAGCTCAGTTTAGGGCTTTTACTAAGGACCTTCTCCAGCCTTGTTGCTTCACAACTTATGGGAAAAAAACCCTTTTTCTTCCCCTTTGGAGCATCCCTGTTGAAATGCCAATACAGCAAAGGAAAACAACACTTGCAGGACTAGAGGCAAAAGGAAGGCTACTGCTAAAGTCCAAAGTGAAAGGGTTAAAAAACCCATGAAAATATTAAACCCCTCTGCATCTGACCTCTGGCACGGACACACACAGTGTTGGTGTACAAGCCAACCATTCCTGCTTAGAAGAAACAAACAGCCAGTATGTTTCAGCAAGATAATTACCATTTCTTTCCATTGGGTATCCCAGTAAAAATGTAACAGAGCTGACATTAAAAATGCTTTCAGCCAGTTACCACTGGCTGTGTCAGCCCAGCTGCCAGCCCAGCCTGGCACTTTCCTGTCTTGTAAACTGGTACTTAATGCATTCTTTGGAGTGTTCCCCACTGCACTGGCTGCACAACTGGTCTGACCAGTCAAGTTTTCTTGCTGGACATGCCTGGTGTGAGATTTAATGGGAACACAGGTCGTGCCACCTCCTGCCACGTTGTGCCACGGGTGACACCGGGGCAGCAGGCCCAGAACATGTGCGAGGGGCTGTCTGGACCACAAAGAGGAGGATGCTCTGTGCACCCACCTGGTTTGGCCAGAGCCAGGTGAGCCATGCAGAGAGCAGCATTAGGACATGGTGTCCCCTGTGCTTGCAGCATCCTTGTGTTCCTGGGAACTGCTCTTGCCTGGAGTCTCCAACAGGATCACCACCTAACAGGACCCAGGCACCCTTCTCCTCTACCTGCTGGCTAGGCTGGCCTTTAAAGGACCAACAAGTTGTTTTTGCATCATGTTTTTCATCAGTGCAGCTCCAAGTGCTTTCCAAGAGAAGGAAGTGCCACTGTTGCCACGTCCATGCAAAATGGGAAAGTGATATGCTCTAGGCCACCTGAGCTGGCCTGGCACAGGCTCCACCTGCTACACCACACCACCTTCCACCAGCACTGACTCCAAAGGCCTCTAGAAACTTTCCTCCCCTTTATATATTTTTGAAATCTCTAGCAAACAGATGCCACCAACTGAAATTTTTCTAGGGTTTGAGGTTGGTCTTGTGACACTTGAGAAGAGACACATTCTTGCTTGACAGATGACCTTGTATGACAACTTGCAGTTCAAACAAGGCTTTTTTATGTGCACAACACAGCCCTTGAAAAGAAGCCTCTGACAAGTAAGGCATCAAGATGGGTCTGGACAATAGCAGAGGAATAATGCTGGGAGAAATCAGGCCCACTTGTATTCCAAGGACAGCCAGAGCAAGGAAGTGTAGGAGCTGGGATGGAGAGCAGCCCAAGGGGGAGGCCATCCCAGGAGCACAGGGAGGTGGAGGGTCAGCCCCACAGACAGCACAGCCAAGGCAGCAGGACACCAGCAGGGAAAGCACACAGACAAGTCATCCCACAGCAGGTGGAGCAAGGAAGAGAGACCAAAACAAAGAACACAAAAGAAACTAAGAAAGGGGGAGGAGGGGACACACAGACTGCAACAAAGGAGGGGAGCAACTCTTTATGAGAAGCACAAAGAAGCTTTTCATTAATAAAAGCAGAGGAGGCAGCTCACAGAGCTCATTTCCCAGACACAAGCAGACACCATCAGCCTAGCTGGCCTAGGAGCAACACTCAGGGATCCTCAGCACTTCAGCCAAGGTACGCTTCCATGGCAGAGAGGCCCAACTCCTGCCAGATACCAAACCTCCAGAGCAAAATTCATGGGTCTGAATCTCCCTTTGAGGAGAGGAACACACAGGGCTGACCCCTGCAGTGTCACTAACTGATCACAGGCTGCAGCCCCAGCCTGGGGACAGAGGGTCTATCATGGGAGCTGTGGACATGGCCAGGGATGAAGGGGAGCAGAAGCTAAGGAGCCATGGGAGGACAAGTTTTTCTCTTCCAGAGGCAAGAAGCACTTCAGTCAGCTCACTGCCTGAGAGCGTGTCACTCCTCCAAGCCCGGACAAGGCTAAGCTGCCATGGTTCGTTCATATCCCAAGCTCCTGCCAAGCAGCCATGAAACTGTGTGGAGCAAGGCCAAGGAAAGAGAAGTGTTATAATTTGCTGCCTCTGCTGTTGTGATGGAGAGAGGGAGAGGAAAATCCTTCCTTGGATTGCTAAGACTATGCTAGAATCCAGTGCAGGAGGGGGATGGCCTGCCTAACTTCTATTTTCTTTGTGGAAAGAACATGAGAAACTCCAATACCAGGCTGGAGTGAAGTGTCCAGGCAGCATCAGGTTTTAGGATGTATCCACCTTGATCCCCTGCACCAGGAAGGAACAGAAGTGGGAGGACACTGCCTGTGCTTCCCCTCTCACACCAGCTACTTCCCAGCTCCTGCTCTATCCCTCAGGAGCACCACATACTCAACATGTCCATGTTTTGAGCTCTAGCACCTCTGTCTGAGCTCCTGCTGCCACAGGACACACTGGGAACAGGCATCACTGTGTGGCCAGCTAAGAAGTATGAATAGTCTGAAGGTGCTTTCAAGCAGCCAGCAGGCTGGACATTGCTGTTCAAAGGAGAAGGCTGGAAGGGGCAGAATAAGGCGAAGGATTGGAACACAGCACAATTGGCACACTGTGTCTGAAGGGTTTCTGTTGCTGAATCACATGAGCAAAGTGCCAGGTCACGGACTAGACGAAAAGTAAACATTAAAGTCACTTACCAACTTGTTGTTCTCATATACATTTTCTTTCCTGAGGGAGTCGAAGTTTCTGAAATACAGAAAGAGAAAAATCTCCTGTAGGTGACGTAGAGTGAGCTTCCAGCTCTCAGACCTCTCAGAGCTACACCGGCTTAAGGGACAGAACACCCATCCCACCTTTGGACAGCTGCAGAGAGGGCAGCGTGGCAGATCCCACCCCAGAGTCACAGAGATGCTGTATCCAGGACAGAGATGTGCAGCAGGCTCAGCATCTGCCCACAGGCAGCACAAGACAATTTGGGTATATCTACCTTCGCAGGGCTGACTCCCACAGCTGCCTGTGGACAGGACACATTGGTGCCTGTCCATCCCAGGCAGATTGAGGGGTTCTGCTGAGACAGTCAGGAGCAACCTCTAACTCATGGGGTGGTTTTTTGGTCCCCAGAAAAGCCTTGCTTCTCTCCCGCCTCAAAAGGACACACCAACACCTGCTGGCCAGGTATTAACACTCTCTCCCTGAAAATACTTTCCAGTCGCATCCATGTTCTTCTCCTGTCTTGAAAGCTGACTCCACACAAAGAGAGCTCAGCTCCAAGGAGGTCTCTCATGGATCCTCCACACACTGCATGTATCACATGCTTCTCCAACACACCCATATCCTCTGATCTCAGAAGCTCCTGGGTCCAGCAGCACATGAGTTCTGGCTTCAGATCTTTTTTCCTCTGGCAGAACTCCACAAAACCAGCACCAGGGATCTGCCTGGGAAAACCTCTGCCCACACCATACTGCATCTTATAACAACAAAATTGCCAGTAGAAATCTTACTCTGTTTTCCTTAGGGCTGTAACTTTTGATTCGTGATCATAATCAGTAACAGAAAAGGAAGTGACAATTGCTGTTCACAAATCCAAGCCAAAGTCAACAACTTCTTTCTGCTGTCCCCAGACATCACTTCCCTCTTCACCTCTTCCCACCAGATTTGCTTTCCCTCTCCCTGGTCCAACCCAGATGCCACTCTCTCTGCACTGTGCTGGGAACTCAGAACCTGGGATGTGCTGGGACAAGGATGAAAGCACAGAGGAGAGTTTGTGCTACTGGAAGTAGAGCTACAACACAGCGTGCTCCCTCACCCATAGCAGAGCGTGTCCCTTGCTTAGGAAACAGCCATCATCAGCTTTGTTTTAAACTGACTGGCACTTGCTAAACAGGGAATACAAAACTGGCTGTTGGCTGGCAGCCCTGCTCTCCAACACTGCTTCCTTCTGCCCAGGCAAGTTGGCAGGGTCAATTCCTTTCTGATAACTCCGTTTCACCTTACAATCCTTGTGTCTGCTGGCACAGAGCTGAGCGAGAGGCTGATATCTGAGAGGGAATTCTCACTGATAAACAGAAAACAGCACCAACTTTGCATTTTTTTGTATGTAGCACCTTTATACCCGGTGTGGACCCACCTTCTTAGCCCATCCCTCACCTCTGGGATGAGCCAGGGTAACTCTGAGAGCCAGGGGTAAAGCTGGCTCGCAGCAACCTATTCATGAGAGAAACACATGATCTGTATCGCAGCAGGGGAACTTTTTCCACTGCTTGTAACAGCAAGGAGCAAGCCAGGTCCTTTATCTACTCAGCACAGAAAGTGGAGCATTACATCATAAATAAGAGAGGCACCTTAAACAGGCTTGCTCATCATGCCACAGCCTATGCCTCCTCCCTGCTTCCCACATCTGGTATTGCTATGTGGGAAAAGGAGAGAAAGAATGACAGATAAGACCCTGAGGTTAAACTCCCCCAAAGAGCACGTAAAGACAAGGCACATCCCACCTCTAAACCACAGACTCTTTCCTGTGCAAAATCAAAGGGAATTGCTGAGGTTTTTCTTCAAGCAGTGCTCCTGCCCAAAGATTTCCCCTCCCTGAAACAATGGATTAAAAAGAGCAACAAAAATAATCATATGCAAAAAAATGTGAAACATTAGATACAACACCTCAGTAAAACAATAGATACAACCATCCTTGGGTTAAGCCAGGCCACAAAATCGGCTTTTTTTTAAGACCCAGCTGAAGGAGGTGATTTCAGCTCTTTGCCCCACTCCAGTTCTGCTCCCAAATAGTCTCTGTAGCGTGGAAATGCAGCAAAATACTGCAAGAACAAAGAGGAGCTCCAGCTTCTTTGGTCATTCTGACATGTAAGACACTGGAATTACTATTTACTGTCAGTCAGTGGCCTTCAGCCACACTCAGTCCTGTTTGCTGTAGTGTTGTGTGCACTCCCTGGCATGCAGCAGAGACCTAAAACCCCCAATATTTTGATGGTGAATGTCTCAAATCCCCTTCTATTCCTCACAAGAAAGTGCAAACAACCAGGTTATTTGGTCATTTCAAGAGTCTCCTGACCTCTTAGCATCATTCTTTCCCTGGCTAGTCAGGTGAACTGCTTACATCTAATATTTCTTTTGGAAATTGATCTTGCTGGTGCATCTCCTATCTTGGAATATCAAAGCTCTCTGGACCAATGTAATCCTAAGACAGCAAAAGTAATACAAACAGAGAAGTAGGAGTTATCCACTGAGAAAATACAGGCAACTGAATTAATTGGAAAATGTGAAAAATATAAATGTGACCCAAGAGAGGCCTCCAGTGTTGGAAACAAATCAGAGTGGAATTCACTAGCACAGGGATAGTTGAGAAGGATTTAGCTCCGAAAAAAACCCTTCCCTTAGCAAATAAGTGGCTGAGCATTTCTTATGCCCACAAATCTCTGTGACTACCCCCTGCTCCAGCTGTACAGACCCAGCACTCACAAACATGTCACATGTGCTTCCGTAAGAGAAATCTCTGCTGCTGCAAGCACTAACTTGATTGGAAACTTGACCTTGGAGCAGACGGAGCGAAAAAAAATTCTGGAGCCTCGATGGCACCAAAAAAGTTTCTGGTTTTTGGCACTTTAGTGCTATTTTCTCTACAGACAATAAAATGTGCAATCAAAAGGATCATTGTAAAAGAGTGAGGCATCCTTTGCCAGCTCAACAGTCCTTGAACAGGGGGCTCACATGCAGCATGCTCTGCTGGGAATAGAACCTTTCAGCTGTGCTCTTTCTGGAGATGAAAAGCTGGGGAGGAGGGACAAGGCTGGGAATTCCAGGCAGGAGATATCCCCCACGTGCTCATCCTCCTCTCAGGAATGCCTGCTCCACATTGCCGTGCTCTGGCTGGCAAGTGACAGAATGCTGCTGGAAATGAACCCCAAACCATCCTCCTTCCTGTCACACAAACCTCAAACCCACCAAGCCAAGCAGGCGGCTCTGCTTCACCTCAGCCTTCTGCTGAGGAGAGAGCCTGCAGACAACCCATCCCCAGCAGGGCCGGTGTGACCTCATCCTGCCCTGCTGAGCTGACAATGACCTGCAAATGCTGCTGGGGGAAAGAGCACCGATGCTGCTCAGCTGCCAAGGGGGATTTCACCACCAGCCCATTCCCAGAACACCAGCTTGCAGTCTGGGAAAGAGCAAGATCCTGGATGAAGAGAAGGATCTTAATCAAAACCTTTCCTTGACATCTGGTATTAATATCTGAGGGAGCATGCACAGCTCCCCTGCCTCTTCTAACTCATTTATCAGGACAAGGCCTCTAAAATTGTGACTGAAGCTTGCACAGCCTTCACCACCACATGTGGCAGCTGCTGACCTCAGCTTCCTACCACACTGCCATAAGGCTTCATGTTCCTCTGACAAGAGATGTCCCCAGGCTCTACAATCATTCCAGAAAATGGGCTGGAGCCTGCCTGACACAGTGTGTGTGTCCAGCTGGGACTGACTCTGAAGCACTCTTCATCTGGGACAAAAAAGAAGTGGATTTCCATGGTAATTCAGCATGGATCTCCACTCCCCCTGAGCATCCTTGCGTGAGTGGGAAGTGAGTGGGAAATGCATTTCTAATTTTACACAGCTTGCCCTGTTCACTGGTAACACACAAGCCAACATCGGCTAAGTTCAAGAGAAGTTATCATACTTTCCATATGTTTTCCAGCAAGAAAACAGGAAGGAGAGACCCACTCTAGCCTGTCCTCTGAGCCACATACCTCACAAGAGAAGCCTATATTTATGACCATGTTTTGAGCTTGAAGTTTTCCTGGTAATTTTTCAGGCTCCTGAAGGAGAAATCCCCTGCACTCAGCCCAAGAATGTCATTTGTGTAAACCAAGACAGAAAACACACTGTTGTAAAACTGATGCTGTGACTGAATCATGTTTTGCAAGTGATCTATGCAGCAGAGCTGCTGCAAACACACCAAGTGCTCCAAACACCAAATACCCCTTTCTAGTTTTACTTTCAGTCTGATGTTTTTAATCTTTAACTAGGATCTTTGGTAGACGCAAGGACAGGACCCCTGGGAAGCAGTGCAGCCAGCTGCACTTCTCCACCATTGTACCCTGCACCAAGAACACTCAGAGAAGCTTTTAGGGATACATGGAGAATCTGCACAAATATTCTGCCCCGGGATCTGACACATGGCACCTGGCAACCCTGGCCACCAACTATCTGAAAGCACCATTTCCTTCCAGCAGGACTTTGCCCAGTCCATGGAACATGTGGTGCTCTCCTGTATTACTGCACTGACACTGATGAAGGAGGTCACAAATAAAGGCTTCTCTTACTTTAACCTTCAGGCAACCCTTGCTGGGCTGGTCCAAGTCAGAAAGAGATTCTGTGACATCCCAAATAAAGTCAGGCAGAATGTCCACCGTAGAAGAAAATTAATGGGAACAGGGAGATGCCTCAAGGAACATCTTCCCTCTTCAGCCCAGGAAAATTTATTTAAGAGATGTCTATCCACAACCCTTTTTGCACAGTTTAAGGATTATAAACAACTCACTAAACTGGGCAACAGGATTATTCCAGTTCTCTCATTGCTGAGCCCCTGTGTACAGTGCTCCGGATGGGCCAGCTGCAGGAAGCAGTCACAGCCCCCACACGAGAACACCTCAACCTTTCTGCCCTGGCATTTTGTATTTTTGGGACTGTGAATCAAAGGAAGGAAAGGAAATATTTGGAGTCACATGGACATGACAACATGTCAGGAAGTCATACACGGCAACCACAGTGACTGCCCAAGCACTGGGACAACAAAATATGCTTGGAGCTCCTGAACTAACCTCCTGCTGCCCAAGCCTGCTCCAGGTTCCGTGAAGTTTTAAAACAACAGAGGAGAGAAAACAAGAGATCTTCTCTTGGGTTCAACCAGAAGCAAGACACCTGCAAGAGGGATGTCAGCATCAAAATCATGTGGCAGGCTGTCCTGGGGGCATGAAAAAAAAGGGAGAATACATAGGACAGGAGGAAAACTGCAGTACAGACCACCCAATCTGTTCCTCACCCAGCTGGGCACATCTGGCTGACCAGGAGAGTCCTAACACTTAAATCATACTCCTGGACAATCAACACTCCTTACAGTGCTCCCTAACCTTCATCTTCCCCCTCAATCCCCCCATCTCAAAGAGCCCAGAAGAAAAAAAAAAAAAAATCAAACACAAAAAAACCCAACTATGAAGCAGGATCTATGACTCCCTTTGGCCATTCACCTTTCCAGATGTTGAGTTCTGGGCAGCAACAGTTCAAAACCCCTAGGACACCAGCAGTGGCACCAGCAAGGCGTGGAAAGCACTTAGCCTCCTACAGACAGAGCTCTAGATGGGAAACACAAGGATGTGCAGGAATCCAGTGGCTGTGGGGCCCTGCCCTTTTACTGCATTCTGTTTAAATAGCCCTTGCCTCATGACTTGTGAGCACTGCACTGGTGTC
>CM031870.1:4312982-4333728 GCA_018697195.1 Certhia americana | reverse complement strand
GGCGGGATGGTCACAGCCCATCCACAGCTCCATGGACAGCGGGATGGCCAGAGCCCAGCAAGGGTTCTGTGGGGATGGAGGAGTCAGGATGTGCAGCTCCCTGGCCGGCGGGATGGCCACAGCCCAGCGAGGGTCCCGGGCCGCGAGCAGGGGGTCTGGCAGCCCTGGCGCGGCCCTCGATGCCCGGCACGGTACTCACATGAGGTCGGGGCGGTGTCGGTGCAGGATGGCGCAGAAGGCGAGGCCGTCGCGGAACGAGGTGGTCATGTTGGTGATGCTGACATCGCGGTAGCCCTCGCACTGCTGCCGGCACCACAGCTGAAGGTTCTGGATGGCCGCCATGGCCCGCGGGGAGCCGGAGGGCGCCGCGCCCCGGGGCTCGGCAGGGCCGGGCAGGGCCGGGCAGGGCCGGGGACCCTCCGCGCCGTGCCGTGCCCAGCCCGGGCCGAGCAGCCGGCGGGTGGCGGCCGGACCGGCGGCGGTAGGCGGGGAAAGAGGCGGGCGAGGGGCGGAGAAGCGGCGGAGAAGGCGCGGCTGCGGCACCGGCTCGCCTGAGGGAGCGGACAGCGGCACCCCCGGGGCACCGGGGAGCCCGCGCTGCTGAGAAGGGCAAGGGGAATTTCCTCTGCTCCCACACAGAAACGTCAAAATGCCCTGCCCTAAGGGGCGGCCACCAGGGGAGGCGTGAATCATATTTAGTCACCGGGAGGGATGTTTTCTCTCTGTTTGGAGGAGAAAAAGTTAAAAAGCATCTAAATGTAACTGTCCGCTGGATAATGCTAAGCTGGGTAGGCGGACACATCCCCAGCATCACCAAGTAACACCAAGGGTGAGCGGTGCCGGAGCCGGCAGAGCACCTTTGCCGCTCCAGCGACAGACAGCCGGGCAGGGAACGGGGAGGAGCAGGGAGGATGAAGCTGGGCTGCTCAGAGCCTGCCCAGAAAACCAGAACCTGCCGAGCGGTCTCGTTGTGGCGACAGAGGGAGGGAGGCCAGCCGGGAGCAGGGAGTCTGTCCCTGCTGGGGCAGCGCATCAGGCATCGGCAGTGTCCATGAAACCATGGAACCGTTCAGGCTGGAAAAGACCCGCAGGTTCCTCCCTGCCCCGTCCCCCGGAGAAGCATGGATTCATCCCGCTGCCGGCCCGTCCCGCTGGGCTCGCCCCGGCGCTGCCATGGCCAGCCCGCAACAGCTGCCCCGCAGCACACACGAACCGTAAAATAACTCACCAGACCTCATGCAGCTGGCAAAACATGAGAAGAGACAAGGTAGCACTTAAACAGCTGCCTATAAATTAGGTAAAAATAATCAATAATACATATAATATATTAACGGCGTTTCTGTGACATGATATGGATAATATACATTAATATATAAATACCTCACAAATAATTCAGAGTGTTTCCATTTCATCAACAATCACTGGCCAATGTATTTACTTTATGGTAAGGATTATACATTTCATTATAAATGGCTTGCTGGGCATGTCAGCAACTTTTACATCTCCATTCACTTTATTATTAATGGTTTCCTGAACAGTAATGGCATAATAATGCACACAATGCAGCATGAATATTTGATGTGGCATCTATAGTCTCCCATTTATCATTTATAACAGGCTACAAAAACATTATAAAACATTTATTACAAATTTATAGATCACTTTATACTAAAACAAAGTTGTGTTATAAATACATTATTAATCCTTTATGCCATTTATAGGAATTCCTTGTAATAAGGCCTTAGCATACGTTGCTGCACAACTGTAACAAGAGGGGTGGGTGAGGAGGAAGTACGGCACTGTGAGACTGCTCCCAGGTCCTTGGTGTATTCTGTGATGGAAAGTAGAAACATCTGCACTCAAAATTAATCAGACTACCAAGGGACTGATCAAAAGAAATGCTGGATTAACTCAAAGTTGAGTTTTTACTCCTCACTTCCCTCAAAAAGGACACTTGCTGGAGCCCTGAAAGATGAGCTGTCCCACATTTCCACACCTTTGACAAAATTGTGTAATTTACAAAAATCCTGGCTAACAATGAGCAGCCCTTCCCATCCTCAGGTACCTTAGAGCTTGGTGAGAAACAGAGGAAGCGCTGGGTTTAGGAAATGTGTCTGTGGAGTTTCTGTTTAGCAGTGTGCCTCCCCTGCTGTGCTTCCAATCATCATAGTGCAGCACTGGGAAACGAGGAGAAGGAAATGAGGTTTGGAAATGGAGTGGTTGCCAGTTGCCAGTCATACAAACAGTGAAAATCAACTCCTGAGTGCAGCTTTGACACAGCTGTACTTACCCCTTTCAGATTTAATGGCCCAGATGGGGCACAGCCCAGGGAATGAAACTTAGGGTTTTTTAAATATATTTGTTTAACATGACAATCTGTCTTCTAACAAACCCAGCTTAATGAGTCAATGCAGTTAGTCCCTTCTCATTACCTCATGCTTTGGGAAGGGACAGCTGGGGCTGGGTGGCAGGGGACACAGGCCCACAGAGGGGAAAGCCAGGCTGGGCTCAGAGCAGCTGGGATTTCCTGTGTATCACAGGTCACTACGTTTCACCTCCTCTCTCCCTGGGAGGGTTTTTCACTGGGACGGTTGTACCATAAATCCAGGCTTGCAGACACCAGAAGAAGAAACTTCGTTGCTGGCTCCAAACTGTGTGTCTCAAGGGAGGGTTGGTCTGGAAGTACTGCCCTTGGTACCCCAGAAGAATCATGTCCACATTATCCACTCAGGTGATTAAAATGACATTGCTGAAGGAGTTTGCTAATCCAGTATTACTGATGGCCCAATAATGGCTTTCCAAATACAGGCAGCAGAGACCTGTGCAGTGTTAGCTGGTGATGAAGGAGAGCTCTGTGAGAGTTTGCAGCTATGATGAGCCTTTAATGCACCAACAGGTAAACTAACACACTGAGAGAGGAACGGGGCAGGAAGGGAGCAGAGCTGCCTGTGCAGCTGCCTATTACCCACAGCTGCTGTTCTCCCAGGATGTTCATCAGGGGGTGATGCTTACTCTGGATTGTACCTCTCCTTTCTACATCTTTTCCTTTGAGGGAGCCTTATAGGTCCATACCCTGTTTTGCAGACCTTGACCCCACTCACTGAGCTCTTCCCAGAGATGCTGGGTGAGGTTTCCCTCCTGTGATGCACAGCTGGTTCATGGAGCAAAGTGTGTCCTGCAGCACAGTGCCTGCTCCCCTAACACCCAAGGTGTGTTTGGAAGCTTGTTGGAACAGCAATCCATAGACACAGGCTGATTTATTCTTCTCTACTTACAGACACTCTTGTCTTTCTCAGTCCTTTTCATTTCTCTTCTTAGATACCAGACCGCACTGGAGATATGTTGAGTGCTTCCAGACAGTTGCTATGACTATGACTAGTGGGGATTACTCTGCCAGCATGTCTTAAATTTATCCTGATTCCCATATGCAGCAACCAATGAACTTTACTATTAGTAGAGAAAAAACTTAAATATCAGACTAGGCCACCCTAAAGCCCAAAAAAACCCACCCAACATTTGTCAGCTTGAAGACTCGAGGGGAGGTAGGGCCGATTCCTGTATCAGGAAATGTGGGGCCTCATGAAACTGAGAATCAAGTGATGCATTTATTTTTTCTCATAAGAGAGCGTAACATCATAGGAAAAAAAATCACATCTTTTAACTATTGTGAGAAATCAGCTGATCAAATTGAGCTACTTCATAATTTTGCCGTGGGCTGTGAGCAGGGTTGTTCACTCCCAACAATAGGAAGTGTGTGTCGTAGCCAAGAGCTCTCATACATCCCTGTGCCAATGGCTTGAATTAAATTGAGGGATTTAAAACAAGAAGGAAAAAGCATTTGTCTCATCAGTAACATGCCTCATCAGCTCTGTCTTCCCAGAAGGCAGCCAGGCTGACTCCACAGAGATGGAAAGGCCCCATACAGGGAAAAGAAAGCTCCAACAATTTCACAGCTACTCACACAGAAATGCTTCCACATGATACCTGCCTCCCCTCAGAGTCTGACTAGTTTGACCTGCAAAAGTAGCAGAAAAAAGTCATTATGGATTCAAATCTGAACAAGAATTTCCACTTCTTCCATTCTTCCAAGAAGATGAAAGAGAAACATGAAGTTACAGGAAAAGGCACTTTGGTAAATCTCTCTGCAACACATCCCCCGAGTAGCTCATAAATGGTAAACAATTATCCTAAAATCTCAGAGGACCAAAACCAGATAACATCAGAACAAAGAGTGTCCTATCACCTAGGTATAATACAATATCACATTGAAACAGAAAGAAGTCTCTTTCCCTTGTCCCTCCTGCCCATCAGCCAAATGTCCTGCTGGCTTTTCTGTCCCCCAATGCAGTGAAATGAGGGATAGGCTAGAGGGTGATTTCAGAAAGTTATTTCCAGGCAACAAAGATAAGAGATTGCTCATGTCCTGCATCCTACACATCAGGTGATAGGAAAAATAAAATTGGCATAAACAGCAGTTTAGTGGGTCACCAGTCCCAGGGAGCTGAAAGGAGTTCTCCAAGAGATCACCTTATTTCATAAGGTGATCTCCTCTTGTCTTCCAGGAAAGGGAAACAGATAATGGTGATCCCCACTTTTTGCACTGCCATGGCAGAACACTCTCTGGTCCTCCAGGAGCTGCAAACATCCCCATTCTTATCAGAAAGTGAAAGCAAAGGTGTGTTTTGCAGACCCAAACCTGTTTGGATCATGCAACTGGGTGAAGTGACCCCAGGTTTATCAAGGCACCACCACGGGAGCAGGACACACCCTGGAGCAGGAACTGGCTTGGGCACTCCAAAATGCTGTGTCTTATCAGTAGAGCAGAGTTTAAAGCCTGTAAAACCAATAAAATTTGTTAGTGATTAACAGTGTGAACATACTGAAGCAACAAAGCACTTCACATTTTCCAGGCCCATTGTAGACATGAGTAAGTGAAGTTTCCTTTTCCCAGTAGTGAGAATAAGTGAGGTCTTGTTCTTGTTTCAAGGAACATAAAAACACTTGCTTATCATTCAGCTTATTTCTGAACCCTGAAATCCAGCTGGAACCTCACCTGGAAAAGAAGCCAGCTCTTACCTCAGGTTATGAAATCAATAGCAATAAAATCCTTGAGACAGAGTAACTCTAAAGGCCAGAACTTCCCACTTTCGCACTGAATTGACAGAAAAACTAGAAATTGCCTTGTTTTTACCCAGATTAAACCTGAAGCACTATGTGTTTTATTAGGGGGAGAACAGGAACTGCCCTAGAACATCTATGACAGTATAAAACTGGGACTTTCCAGTCCTGGCATAGCAGCATGGCCACTCCGTGTCCCTGTGGTGGTGCCTTGGTGCATGCAGAACCTTGTGGATGGCCTGGTGTGGGGCACTACAAGCTCTGCAAAACAACTCATGGGAGATGTGTTTTGGGAAGCCCCAAAAGGGCTGAGCACCCTTAGAGGTCTCACTCCTCTCCAAAAATACTCACGATAAAACCATATGCATCACTTTAGATTTTGAATATCATTATTGGTTAAAAAAAAAGAGAGAGAGAGAGAGAGAAAGGGAGGTAATTTTATTACTCTTATGGTATGTTTTCCATTATTTGCATAATTGCTTAATGCTAATAAGACAATTAGCATTTCTTACAGCTTAATAATTACCCAGCAATGACTGGGCTACTGTAGCTTAATTAATTTTTTAACTGTCGCTGGGGGTCTTGACATTTTTTGCCAGTATCTTCTTGTGTAAATATGGTGTTCCTGCAAGCAGGCTGATGCCAAAACACCATCAGCAACACAGGGAAGGCAGATACATTATTATAGAGGCCTTCTGATTTTAAAATAATGGGAAATTTCAAGTTTTATATTCTGCTACTTCAGGGGCAAATTATCTAAATACAAGGACAGGCAACACGGAGAACAGTCCACCTCAAATGCTACCCCTATAGCAGCCAGGCCACTTAGCTGTCATGGGGCTGGCTTTGACACTCCTAAAGTTAACAAAAGTCTTACCATTTTTAGCTTTTAGCAAACAAGCCCCGAGCTAAATGTGAACAGTACTGTCCTGAACTGTGGTATGGCCAGAAGGAAGTTAATTGAGGGCAGGCAGGGCCAGGATTGCATTTGTCACTGATGGGGGTCACAGATGAGGTTGGCTGGAGGAAGGGGATGGCAGGACCCCAGGGAGCAGTCCTGGGAATAGACTCCACTCACAGACACAAGGTAATGGAGACAGAGTTTCCCTCTCCTTTTTCATTTTGCACAAGACTTCTTGCCTGCTGCTCCTTGCAAGGCAAGGCTTCTCTTTACCCTTTCTCATGGCTGGCACATCAGCCTTTAGCCATGAAATCCCAGTTGGTGGCTGTTACCTGCACACCTCTCCCTGTGCTTCTGCTGTTGGTAGAGCAGGTTGGGCAAATTTTCCTCTGAGTTCAGTGGTGGGATTTGTCCAGCTCCCAGTGCCAAACATGTCCCAGAGACAACGGCCACTGAGTCAGGAACAGGCAGGCACCTCCCTGGTTAGTCATGCCCTGCTCATGACCAAATTTACACGCTGCTCCAGGATACCCTTTACAGTTCCTGGGATGCACAACCTTGCCCAGGGCCGTTTCAAAAAGCCTCAAACCTCCAGGACATTGGCACATGTGAGGGGCCACAATTCCAGCCACACAGGGCCTGGCAGGTGTGTGTTATGGCCAGGTTAGAGATGCCCACTTGTGCCCAGCCAAGCAGCAAAGGTCCATCATCTGCATGCTGGACAAGAGTCAGCCTTGCCCCAAGCTGGGTGCAGCCACAGGATAAGAAACAGTTTTCTGGCCAGTTTTCTCTTTCCCCATCATGCCTCCCCCTACAGCTGGCAAGGGATTCCCAGTGTATCTGAGAAGACAAAAAGCCTCCCCACGAGCCATTCCCCAGCCCCAGACACCAGCTCTGGCAGCCAAGTTCTCTTTAGAAAGCTCTTGACTGTAGGAGATGATGGTAGGAAAGTGTCTAAACAAGCATTCTGCTCCAGTTGGGGATGTGCTGCCTGTAAGGCAGACAGGAGCAGCGACTTGCACTGGGTCAGTCACGGGGCCTCATGGGCTTGGCCAGGAAAGACCCTGCAAACCTCCTCCCCACTCTTCTGATCAAGGCACAAGCTCTTGAAGACACAGAAGATGGCCACAGCCCCAGGAGAAGCCTGGGAGAGCTGTGAAGGGGGACACTGTCAGTTCAGTTGGGATGGGAGGAGAGGAGGTGCTCAGCCAGGCAGAGATGGAAGATACAGAGCACAGATTACAGGCAGGCAAGTGTCAGGGTATCAGTACCACTGTCACCAACCATTTGAGAGCTGTCACAGCTGCCTTCCCTGACAGCAGGGATGGCTCCTACCCTGAGCTGTCTCCATACAGCCAGGCACCCTCTGACAGCCCTGTTTTCAGCACTGATCTGGTTTTGATGATGTGCTTCAAGCCGAGGCAACCTGCTTAGCTCCACTGGGTCTGAGCAGAGGATGGCAGCAGAGAAAACACATTGTGGGAACCTCCAACGCAGCAAAAAGGAGCAATCAACAAATCACAGATGATTTTTGTACTGGGAGATCTACGGGAAGTGTCAGTTCTGCAGAGTAACTTCCATCCACATCATCTCCATTTGACTTCATTTCCTGATCTCCCAAAAGGTGATTGCTGCTGCTGCTGCTGCTAAAGAGATGCTCTTTCCACCTTCCCAGACACGTCTCTTCCCACACAGCTCTGCAAAGCCTGTCTATTCTGGACTGAGGGGGTCATGAAGTAGTTCTACCAACATCCAAGTGTGCCCTGCTCCTGTGACCTGCATTCTGGAGCAGGTCTGCTCACCACAGGCATTGCAAAACAGACACAGGACAATTTGGGACAAACCACATTGTTTGGTTTTGCCTGTAAATATTTCTAGTTGCAGCCCGAGAGTAGAATTTCTGGAAAGCCCCAGCTGCAGAGGATCTTTACCAAAGCACCACTATTGTGTTTGACTCACTGTCTTTGCACAATAACAGTCTTGAGACATCTTCCTTGCTTCTTGGCTCAAAGTCCTTAAAGGCCCTTTTCCAGGAAGTCCCACAAGTTCCCAGCTGCTCCAGGCCCACAGCAACACCAACAGAACTATCTCCCTGCTCTGACAAACTGAGCAGTGACTTAATGATGTGTGATATGGGACTAAGGTAAGGGTTCCCAGTGAGATTACTGGCTCCCCTTGGACAGGCGTTAATCCTGCTGTCACTGAGCCCCTCAGGAAACCCATTCCACTGACTTGATCTCCTTCAGCTGTTCCTCCACATAATTTATATGGAGCTAATTGCCATGTAGTGTCTCCGGATGCGAAGCAGATGCTGCTGAGGAAAATAGCATGTTGCATCCATAACTGATGGCTCTAATCTCTATTTAAAGACAAGGCTACTTAGAGTTGATGGGAGGTTCAGTTCTCCCTCTTTTCTTCTCCATTTCTCTGCAAAGCCAGCTGGACATTCATTCATATTTTGACACACCAGCTAAAGTGCTCAGCTGTGGTATTCCTCATGTGCAAGAACAGACAATATTTCCCCACCCAGCCACTTATGAGGTCACAACTGTCCCTACCACCAGCAAGGAGATATAGATAAAATACCTCCAGGATGTTGGTCTTTACTATACTACAGTGTTTCTCTCCTAACAAGTGGAGCTCCAGAGGAATACAGACAAATGACATGAGAACAAACTGGTGATTAGAATTAAGTGAGGCTGAAAAACAAGTACACGGAGCAGTAATTTCTCTGGAACAGGGGAAAGGAAGATTTCCTGTTCTCAAATGACAGCTGGCAAATAAACCAGCACCCCTTATAAGCAGGCAAGGACGAGAGAGCAGTGGTCAGAAGAGTCACAGGGAGGAACAAGCAGAACCCAAAGAGGAAACCCAGCTGCTTGTTCAAAGCATTCACTGTGACAGTGGCCAGCTGCTGGGATGTCTGCAGATGTACCAAGAAGTTCGTTTTATTTGTTCCTAAACAAAATTTTCCAAGGAACCTCTTAAAAGTTGTCCTGACAGCAGTTGGTGCTTGTTCATGGTATCCCACTGACCCTTCCAAATCTGCTCCATTTCTTGCATATCCTGTAAAAGGCCAAGACAGCTCTGTGAGCACTTGGCCATGGAAGACAAGTCTTCCAGAAATACTTGGTCTAGAATAACAAGAATCTGAAGAACGGGGGAGAGGGATGTCAAGCTACACCCAAGCGAACAGATAAAGGCACAGCGAAAACAAAGAGAAATTTAATTATAAAATAAAAAAAAAACCACCCTCAGAAACCAACATGGTCTCTCCCCCCCCAAATCTGCATGTTCTCTCCAACACAGAGAGGGCAGACACTTCTAATGCAAGGGCAATCACTCACTCCCTTCAGCTCTCCCAGCAGCTCTGCCTTCTTGCATTGACAAAGAAAACCAAACAAAAAACCGACAACCACTGCCCCAAGACCTGGTGAAGGATGTGGTCCCTGTTTGGCACAATGTTTAGGAGATTCTTCTCCCACAATAATGGCATCTTAGCCAGCCAGACTGATCCTTGCCCCTTTCTGGTCTTCAGTCAGCACCTTCTTCTTTTCCAGCACAGTCTGGCCTGCCACATCACCTCTTTGATCCTCCAGCACATGGGTTTCAATACACTGTTCTCCTTACAGGGCTGTAATGCAGCTGATGAATCCATTAAATTAATTCCTCTGGGAGTGGAGCTCCCAGAACCACACACTCATATCGTGGCCTCCATGTGCAGAATCTTCAAGGCCTCTGAGATCTGAGAGCTGGTGTCGATCTGGCCGTACATCCCCACCAGGAAGGCCCTGTGCAGCAACACTGCTGCATGCTCTGGGAAAGGGAAAGGCAGAGTGAGGACTGGCCTGAGGGCTCCATGTGCAAGAGCAATCCACCAACAACCACTTGCAGCTGCACGAGAACTCTCTCCTTCTATAATAACTTGGCACAATCCCCCCTCTAACAGCTCTGTGGGTTTGTGATCATGTGAGAGGTCACAATTCAGAGAAAACCACAAGGGAGCAAACTGCTTCAAGGAAGCCCCCCGCTTGTGTCTGTGACAAATCCTCCTTGTGAAGCTCAGCCCAAAGCTACTTACTACTGGTACTGATGGCCTGGTCTAAGCAACAGCAATCCATGGCAACTTCCCAGGGGAGCTGTTCTCGGCACAGGACGCCAGATCTGACCCTTGTAAGGCCAACCATGCCCCAAAGGTGGCCGATCTCCACTTACCTTGGCAAAGGAGGGTGTATTCAGGCAGGTTCCTCAGTGCTGTCTGCACCACCTCGAAGTCTCGGCTGCCAAGGCAGTACATGTAGGTGGGCAGGAAATCTGCAGCAATGCTGAAAGTGAAACATGACAGTGAAAATGTGAAAGTGAAAACGACAGTGTCAGTACAGCCCAGATCAGCCAGCACAGCCTCAGTTCCAGTGGTGCTCACCTGGGGTTGTTCTGGATGGAGCGCAAAGCCAGGCTGAAGGCCAGGTTTCGACAGGAATCCTCTGAAGAACTCATCAGCTTCTGAAGGTTTGTCTGAAAGATGGACAAATGTGGATCACAGGGACAATTCAGGGAGCACAAACTCCTCAGACTGGCATTACTCCCCCTCCACACGAATCCAACCCAACACAAATCCAGCAGGTACTGGCTGACCCCAGAAATCCCTCTTTTTAAGACAGATTATCCTGGTTTTGAATACTTTAAAGTACCCTTCTGTAATCTTATTTCATGTGGGACAGCTGAGTTTTCCCTAGTTTCCAGCTTATTCAACAGAGCTCTTCTGTTCTGCTCTCTCCTTGCCCTGGGAAGAGGACAGAGGTTTAATTCTTCTTCTGACATAAAGTAGGTGATGGTTGAGCCAGTATGCAATGGAGGGAAATACTGTCTGCCCTCAGCAGGGCTAACTGAGGACACTTTTCTCCTAAGGTACTACAACAACCACCCAAAAAGCAGAGGAAAGGTAGTGCTTAAGCTAGCTGTGCAACAGCCTCTGAAGGAAAAAATCTCTTCCTTCCAGTGGCCATTTGAGACACCAATACTCACAGCAAAAAAGGCAAGAATTTCTGGCCTCCGTCTGGACATCTCATCGATGTCTGTCAGCACCTCCAGGATGTCTGGGAAAAGACACAGGTTGAAAAGGTGACTGAAATTCACTGACCCAGCAAAGAATCTTTTTTTCCCCCCCAAAACCAATCTCTCAAGCCATCAAGTTTTCCCACTTGCACACAGAGGTAGTGTAATAAAGGCAGTTCTTCAGAAAGGAGACCAGGGATGTGCCAGATAAACACATCCCAACCTGCCCAGGCAGAGGAAGGAATGCAATGGGGTGAGAGGTTTCAGTTCCAGAACACGTTCTTCTGTAACTAAAGGCCTTCAGAGTGTCTCTTTAAAAAACAGAGTACAGGCAGGACTTTTTTGTCCTATTCTACTTTGGAAGGAAAACTGTCACAATTTAGGTTTGAACACAGGACACCTGTAATTTCAGAAAACCTTTGGAGATTATTGTTCCCATAAGCCAGGTTAACATGGGGTTTTTTCCATGCAGACCATTTGGGGATTTCTAACAAATTCTCCTTCTCATCAGTTTGGTATTTCATTCCTATCAGCACTTCAGACCTGACTCAAACTGCAGCATTCCTTGATTTACTCCTACTATCTCCCAAAATGCTTAAAGATCCTTGAAGAGCCTCAAAGTAGAGGCCATTGAAATACTGCTGAGCTAAATGATAACAGCATCATAGGAAGCCTCTGTCACAGAATCACAGGAGGTTATGGACAAGTTAATAAAAAATGGAACATCCTAACTGCTGGTGACTTCCAAACACAAGACAGAAACAGGAAATCAGGCTGCTGCTGACCGATAAGTAACAAGGTTGACAAATGTCTGCATTTGCCCTGTGTCTTCGCACAGCTCTGCAGGTCCTCACTCACCCTCCACTGTTTGTCCTCTGGAGAGTCTCTTCATGTATGGGGCCATTTCAGCCGGTGTGAGGGGAGTGAAGAGGGACACGCTGACCAGGGGCAGAGAGCCAGCAGCTGCTTCATCTGGGGGGAGAGTGAGAGAGCAGGGCACTCCTGACAGCCTGGACTGGCCAGCATTCTCTACCAGTGCAGTGGTGTATCACAGCAATGCTGTGATACAATTCCTGGCTCTCACACTGTCCCTAATCTCACTGCACCTCCTGTAACCCCCTCAGCTGACACTGAGGAGGAAGTTTTGCAAGCTCTTTTAATAGTGAATAATTTTCCCATGCAAGCTGTAAACAGTGGAAGAACGGATGTACCCTTAGAGTCCCCCCAATAGTGTGGATTAAAAGGGCAAAATCCATGACCAGGAAAGTCACCCTTGTTAAGGGCTGTTCTGCTCTAGTAGTGATACCACTGGCAGGAAAACAAATTAACCCATCTCACATATTGGTTTTCAGCTGCTGAGCATACAAGTGCCATTCTACAAGAACAAGCATAGTATACACCCCACAAAAACACCTATTCTCCAAAACAGACTGCAGGTTCACCAGCTGGAGTAACTCTTCTCCCATCCAGACTCACCATCCTTCTCTTCATCAGAGCCCCTGTCCAAAATGCCACTCTTACTAGGCAGACTCAACCCAGCCAGGAGGGACTTCAGCATTGCTAGGTCACTGTTGTCTGATGACAGGTCACTGGGAAACAGAGGTGGCATGTTTGGCTTTCAATAGCAGTAAGGGCATGAGCACAGACATATGCACTGAAACAACAAACTTTTCAGAAACAGAAGCAAGATTTTTCCTTTCTTCATAACTGGAACTCAAATGGATTTTCCCTACATATCTGTAGGTGGGACCTGCAGCCACTGCTCTGGGGAAAGACTCTCCAGCTGCCTCTCTGGAAAGGTTGCAGGGAACTATAATAACTTGATATAACATTTAGGCCACTATGTGAGTTAAAGTCATTATGTGACTTCCCTGGGCTCAGTTTTCACCTATAAAGAAGAGATATGCAGCTCATTTCATTGGAGACTTAAGGGAGCTAAGGGTGAAAAAGTGCCATATTAGCAGCTGCTCTGTCACATCCTCTTGCTGTCTTCTGTCTGATTAGCTCCTGGCAATCTGACTGTGCATGGGCTAACAGGCATAAGGAAGCTTACTGGAGTGGATCCGAGTGCTTCTGCAAGAAGGAGACGGCTGCCTGGGCATTGCATGTGATGTACTTGTGGATAAACTGGACAAACTTGCTGATGAAGGCAGCCAGGTGCCGTGAGGATTTTCTGTAGTTCTGGGAAAGGATCAAGAAGGTAAGAGTTAACAAAAAAAAAAGCAGCAAGCACTGCCCCCTCCTGCACCTCTGGGTACCAGGGACCAGTTTCTTGATCTCCTGCCTCCTCTTCAAGCTCTCCAAGGTACTTAATGCACTTTTTTGTTCTTAGGCATTTAGGAAGGCTTTCCTTTCAAATGAGAAGCACCAAGGTTGGCCCTGTACTGGAGCTTCCCCATCTAGTGGCCAGCAGCCAGCACACGGAGGGAAGAAGGGATTTTCCTACCAGCAGCAGACGGATGAAGGACAGGAGACAGTCCCAGAGTGCCGCCTGGTGCTCGTTCTGGAAGACCTGCGGCTGCAGCAGCTCCAGGATCCCCAGGATGTGGATGAAGAAGGTCAAGTGATTCTGCTGCCTGAACTCCTGGAAATTGAGGTGAACGCGGCCATGCAGCAGTGCTGCAATCATTGGCAAGTGCCTGAAACACCAAACAAGAAAATCTAGGCCTAGATGTTTCAAGACAGTTACATGTTACCTCAGGTCCAGGAAGGCAAAATTCCTTATCCTCTCTCAGAGTTCTGGTCTTGATCCCTACATTGGTAAACTCAGCAAGCCCCATTTCTCCCCCCATATTCTGTTCCCTAGTCTCCAATTCCAAGATTATCTCCTGACAGACACAAGGTGTTGTCTCATTGTAAAAGACATAACTTTGCTGCCTTTTCTCTTCACCTCTGTACATGAAGGTGAATTCTCTCACCACTGCTGTGATTGCTGCAAATTTGTTCCCTTTCTAGGACAAGGGTGGGTGCTTTTCAACAAGCCCAGACATATACAGGGAGAGAGAGGTACCTAAGGAGGAGGATGGGATGAGCCACAGCCAGCTTCCTGCAGGCCATATTGGCATCCCACACGCGGCTTTCCGAGGACTTGGAGTCACTGGTGTCTGCGAGGAGGTTAATGAATCTGTGAACCAGGGCATCAAGCTGGAAGAAAAATAATGAGCAAACTGTTAAGAAGTTTAATGTACAAACCAGCCCTTGTCTCTCCAGCAGTGTTTCCCAATTCCCTTCCAGCTACAGAGGGGGGTTAGCAGAAATCATTTTCAGGTAGAATCTGTGAGTAGATGCAGTGTTCCAGCTGGCATGGGATCTGAAGTCCAGAGTCCCTACAGACATCAAAGCAGGATCAGATGCCTGCACACTTGTGCCTTACAGAAGCCTTTGGCACACAGAAGCTTGTGGAGCTTATATTATTTTATAGAAGGACATTGCAAAATAAACCACACCAGAATTCTCTGCTCTGGAGAGTGCAGGCAGGGACAGGGTAACACAAAAAGCAAAATAAAGAAAACAAAGTAACGCAGAAAGCTTTTGCCAGTCCTGATCTTCTAAACTGGGAATTAAGGTAGCATCCATTCTGCTTACACAACTGGAAAGGGGCTTTCCTATGCCTCTAACCTTACCTTGCAAGTGCTGCTGTCCCTGGCTCCTTCACTGGTAAGAATCATCTCAGGCATAGGCACAAGGAGCTCAGGTAGTTGCAGGTATATCTGCAGCAGAAGGTCCTGGCAGCATTTTCCCACTGAGCTAAAGGAAAAAGGGAGAGGTCAGCCACTGGCTACTACATTAGTTCAACCAGCAAACAACCCAGACTCATCAGATTAGTAACAGCCTTCCTGTAAACAGAGCACATGAAAACACAGACATCACTAATCTCAACCAGTGTTTTTAAAGTCTTTGCTTCTTTTGAACAACTCAAATTATTCACCTTCTACAGAGATCCATCCACAGTCTATGGGGATCCATCACAAGGCCATTTGGAGTTAGAAAACTTCAGTTCCAAAAGGGCATAGGACAAGAAAGCTCTGCTTACAGCTTCAGTGCAGAGTTCGTGCATGTGATACTCACAGTCAGTCCCATCCCAATTGGAAAAGAAGTCAGAACCACAACTATTCAGACTAACCAACATGTTCTCTACACACCTGAAACCCCCGTAGATCCCTGACACAGTCTGTACTGGGAGGCAGTAGAAAGCAAGAGTTACTCAGAATCTTTCCTAACATCACCATAAGCAAGGTTGGAATTAGGTCAGCTCCTTTCACTGCCACAAAAACATCATCTTCCTGTTCTTTCCACAGTCCTAAAATAGCTGCTAGGAAACAATTTGGTCTCCATTCAGCTTTGAAAGCTGAAGTCAGAAGCAGGATGTATTACAAGCAGTGACTCAAGGGATGAGTAGACAAGAAATCCCACGTTAGGAACTAGTAATTAAAAATAACCACATTGCCTTAAAGAACGAAAGAAAAAACTCCAAGCATGTCAAGAATTTAATTCTGAAGTCCTAAAAGCAAAAAAGGTCCTTAAATTTCACTTTTGAAGTCAGCTTCCTGGTCTGAGTACCACTTAAAACCACTTGTTATTCCCCCAAACCTCAAGAAGGATAGTGTGCACTTTTCATACAGGCTCTAGAGCTTAATGAAGGCATACTGGCAAGTCTCATCATTACCTGCCTGCCTGTGCCCAAGAACTACAATTCCAGCAGACAATGCTCCTCATTTGCAGCCTCACCTGCTTCCCCACTGCTGGATGCAGCTGGTCAAATATTCTGTTACTTTTTTTATGTTCTCAAGGTCTCCATGAGAACAACTGAGCAACAAGGGCAGTCGAGACTGGATGAGTGTGCAGGAGGCCTCGTCAGTGTTCTGGTATCTGGTCTCTGCTTCAGCCAGGATCAGCTCCACCATGCTGATCAGTTCTGATGCCTTCAGGTGGAGCACGAATTCCTCACGGCGCTTCTGTAATGCAGGAGAACACCCCAAATAAATCCACACCAAATCCCGAGTTCCTTAGTTCCTTCTAAGTCACAACTTCCCTGGAATGGAACATCTTAGAACCAGACTTAAAAATGGCCTAGAGCTCTGAAAACATCACAGCCCCAAATAAAACCTCTTTACCCGTCCTCTACCTCTTCATTTACCTCAATCTCAGTATGTGTGATGGGTCAGAAAGCATAGTTCAGTCAGCAAACCAAAGAAATTCTGTGGAGAAGAGACACAGCCTCCTTTTCTTTGTAAAATGGCAATTATCCCAATGCAGGGTTTTAGCTTGCTTGCCACTCTAGCCTTGTGCTTTAACCAGATATTGTGGAAATTGCTGCAGGGGAAATGCCAAGTGGGCAAACTTTATGTGTTCCTATCAGCTTTTTGGATTCTAAATTGCCACTGTAATATGTAACAGCAGAGCAGCTAAGTAACCAGCTGAGGTACAGGCAGCAAAGTTGGCACACTGCACCTGAATCACTCCAGCCACCTCTTGGCCATGGAAAAATCAGGCACTGTGAAAACATTGCCTCGCACTCCATCCAGATAGGAATCTTTGAAGAACTGAACCAATACCTGAGGAGTTCTCTGGTCCCTTCCCTGCCAGATCCGAGGAATGTGAATACAGGCCCACAAGAAATCCAAGGATGCAGTTGGGTCAAACCTGCCAAAAGGCAAAAGAAGACTGATTTGCAATTAGAGTCAACACAACCCTCAGGCAGCACACAAACACATGGAAGCATCACTAAACATGATGAGTGCTGTGAAGAAAGAAACATCTGCAAATGTAAAAATAGGATCTATTAAGTCCCAAGAAGGGGGTTGGTTCTGTTCCCAGATTATGACTAAACAGTTGTTGCAATAAGCACAGCACAGGGTACAGAGCAGAACAAATGGCATTCAGCAAGTGTGTGGGCTATGTGGAGCCTTGCACCAAGGCCAGAAGTTGGTCATCAACACTAACAGCTGGCACAATCAGACCAACTACCTTACTGTCCCTATCACAGCAGTTACCTTGAACTGAGAAATTCATGCAATTTTGAGCAAGAAATTAAGAAGAAAATAAGAAACTGAAATATTACCAGTTTTAGAAGTATTGCTGTTATAAGGTCCATAACTGTAACAATACTACTATACTGGAACTTCAGTATTTGAAAGCTGTGTATAGAAGCTGAGAGCTAGGGCTGCTGCAGAGATCAAAACTGGGAGGTTGGTGTCATGAAAGGGTTAGAGAAAGACTGGAAATGGAGTTTAGTACAACCAAAAGATCCATCAGAGCCTGCTCAGGTATAGAGACAGCCTCAGTTTGGTATCCAAGCCATCCTGCAAACCCTGTGTTCATAAAGATTATCAACAAGGCCAAGCAAAATGGATGACCCACAATCAGCACTTCCTGTTTAGAACACAGCCAAATCTTTATGTGCTGCTTCCATCAAGCAGTAGGGAATAGTTACATCAAGGTACACAAATCAACAGGACTGAAATCTGCATCCTTCTCACAAAGTCTGTTTTTGGCTGACTTACATCTCCTGGCAGACACATCATGAACATGGCAGGTCTTGCTCTCTCTCAGACACACAGAGTTGTCCAACTCAATCCCTTGGCTAAGCCTGACAAACAAGACTCACCTTTGCTCCCTGTTCCTGCCAAGCAGAAGCCTGATGCACTGGTGCAGTGTGGTCCAGCTGGACTGGTGAGTCAGAAGAGCCAAGAGGTAGGGGCGGAAGGAGGGCACCTGGGACCCTGCCTGGAAGCACCAAAGAGGAAGAGATGTAATGAACAGATCCTGGTAGCTAGAAGGGTGTAGGAGATGCCATGTGTACTGCAGAAGGATGACAATCCAGGGGGGCAGACAGCACAGACAGCACAAGGATTTAGGGCAGCACTTTCTGACAGAACATGGCATCAGATGTGACATTCAGCTTTAGCCTTAACTTTAGCATGGCACTTTGGGCAAGCTATTGATCTGTCTGCAAAAATACCAATGAAAACACAGCTGGCTGGGTTGTTATGGGACTGTGTTGTGTTTGTAAAACACTTTGAAGTCCTTAAAAGAACACAGCTGAAGAAATATAAAGGTAAGATGAAACATAAGCCCAGCACTGAGAAAAGTGAGCCTTGTACAGATCTGTCCTCCTCGTCAGCCTGTACTGCTTTGGAACTCATACAGTAACCTGTGGCAAAACATAAAACTACCCCTTGCCCTGTTTCTAAGTGCAGGTCAGTACCCCAGAAAGTCATTTCAGCACAGCAGACCCTCTGCCCAACAACTCTTACTTTGTTCCAGGAGAACAGTAGCTTCTGCTGTAGATCAGGGCAGCTGCTGATGACCTCTGGGTCCAACATCTCCAGCCAGTCATTGAGCAGGCCAGAGGCAGGCCCTGGCCAAGCAGATTCAGCACTGTGGACAAAGCAAGGCCAGTCACTGGTGATACCAAACACCCAGACCTACCCATGAATTCCCATCATTGCCTTGGCTCACCTGCAACTCTCCACCTCCTTCTTTACTGGTGTTTCTTCTTTGTCCTGGAGCAACAAGGAGCACACCACAGCAATCGGTTTCATGGCAGGACACCTGGCAGCAGTCTCAACAGTAGCTGAGAAGAGGACAGTCAGGAGCTCCTCCAGGTATGGAGAGTGGGTTTCAATCAGACCTTGAAGGACTAGCAGAAGGAGAGAGAGGCCACTCATTAACTTCAGGATGTGGTGAAAGGTATGGAACCTTGCAAGTATTATTCCTGATAGCCAGGCTCAGTGAGGAAGAGGAAAGCCATTTTTATTTAGGATAGTAGGCTTCCATTTCTCTTTTTGTTTGTGGAAACCAACGGTTTGGTCAGAGACTTAATCCCAGCCCCAGATCACAGTTTATAAACTCACATACAGTGGGGGAAAGGAGGTGATAAAAGATAGGGCTAAGCTTAGATCAGTTCACATTTTCTGATCCAGGGAGAAGGCAGATTCCCACAGCCTGAAAAGTAAGCACTGCCCTGCTGGGCCAGAAGTTCAAGCTACTGCTGCAAAGGAGAGCAGAAGGACATTCATACCTTTGCTGATGAGCTCTGGCTCCACATTACACTTCTCTCCCGATTTCAGAGTTGCAATGATGGCACAGACCGTGGAGCTGATCAAGTCAGGGTCACGACGGAAAGAAAGAGCTTCTGTGAGGTGCAAGAAGCCACCTCGAACTGTAATGAAATCACAGCACTGGCATCAGAGGGACAAGCCAGCCCCCACATCAGACTACTCTCCTACAGATTCCCCATGAAGCTCTAAGGCACAGCTACTCAAACACACAAATATACAATCTACTGCCATTTCTGGCCACCACAACCCTCAACAGCTCTCCTGAATGTTACAGGGACATGCGGCTAAGAAAAAGCTCTGTAACCACAAACGCTTTTCCATGCCCAAGCTCTTGGTTAGACTCCTTCTCCCAAGGGACAGCAGTTATAGACAGATGATAAACAACTCTACAAGTCATGATGTGACCTTGTTCCAGAGCATTCCTGCACGCTCATCTACAACTACAGCCCACAGAATTCCTGGCCTGAGAAATTATAAGCTTTCCCTGAGAGATCTGCTGTGCTTGGTGAGATGCTACCACGTGTCTACGGCAAGCCCCTAGAGCTAGAGCTCTAGGTACTTGAGCTAAGGTACTTGCTCACAGCCTCAAAGAGTTTCTACAGCACAGTGTGCCACTTTTCTAACTCCTTATGACACCCCTCTAAAAGACTGCTCACAACACTTCCCGCTCTAGGTGCAGTTTTGTTTGTCTCTTTCTTGTCTCACTTAGTCCCCTCTGAATCCCAAAAGCTTCCCAGTGCCAGTACCATCACTGATCTTGTGCCTTGAGGAGTATTGCACAGCAAAGGCCTTCAGCTGAGCTCTCAGAGGACCATCTTCCACCGCGGGGTTCTCCAACCACTGCAGCATCTGCATGAGCACTTTGAAGAAGAGCGAGGAGAAGGCAGTGTCCTGTGGCATGGCAAGCTGGGAAGAAATTCTTTACAGTGAGCGTGGTGAGGCACTGGCAGAGGCTGCCCAGAGGTTCTGGACTCCCCATCCCTGGAATTGTTTAAGGCCAGATTGGATGGGCTTGGAGCAACCTGGTCTAGTGAAAGGTGCTAGGTTATCTTCAAGGTCCCTTTTATGATTCTGTGAATGAGACTTCAGCTCTCAAACTGTCTGCAAATGCTCTGGCTTGCAAGACATGTCAAATGCAAGAGACTAGAGATCCCAAAACCAGCATAAACTTACAGATGTAAATCCAAACAACAGTTACCAGGCTAGGTAAGGTACACTAACTCTGCAGGTAATCTCAGCAGCGCTAGGCTAACGTGGCCAGCCTACATCAAGATGCCCATGGCCAGACAATCTGAGCTGAGCATTACGAAGTGTGCACACAGCAGAGCAGATGCACTGCAGATTTCCTGTTTCTCCCTCACCCCTCTTTATGAAATGCTCCCAAACAGATTTCCCATTTCTCCCTCACCCCTCTTTATGAAATGCTCCCAAAGCCACTCACGTGGTACTGGTAGAGCTGGCGCATGAGTGGGCAGGAGATGAAGTGGTGGCGGTGCATGGCCATGACCAGGGCACCACTGTGCGCGGAGTTGAGCAGCGCAGCCACGGCCTGCAGCAGCCGCGCCGTGATCCCACTCGCCGTGACCCCGCTGGCCGTGGTCCCACTCGC